>MJUU01041770.1:3999-14446 GCA_002080025.1 Modiolus philippinarum | reverse complement strand
TTGAAAATTCAAGATAATAACTTCAAAATTCAAGATCATAACTTGAAATTTCACGATATTTAATTGAAAAGTCAGCACAATACGTTGAAAATCCAAGATTAAAAGTTTTAATTTCAAGATAAAAAGTTGAAAATTCAAGATAAAAACTTCAAAATTCAAGATACAAACTTGAAAATTCAAGATAATAAGTTGAAAATTCAAAATGGTAAGTTGAAAATTCGAAATGTAAAGTTGAAAATTCAAGATTAGTTTGATATTAATACGGCAAAACGTCGACTTTTTCGAAGACTGGATCCGCGGATGGAACGGGGGAATGTTTCTGAAAATTGTGAATTTCGTGCAAAATCTTAGGCAAATATTGACAAAAATCTACTTTTACTCCCCTTTTCTGGAAATTTACTAACCTTTACCCTATTAATATCAATTGTTTGAAGGCTTGATTCGCCGATGTTAAAATAAAAGATATGTCAACCCAACCAAAGAATATAAACATGCAATGGTACACATGGAAACATGTAATTTTTCCATACTAGAGACAAATTAAATTTATTCAGTGAAATTTTAATATTTAGAGAAAAAAAATAATAATAAGGTCAACAATTGCTGAAAATTTATTTATATTTTTTTTATTCGCTCCAAGATGTATGTTTGGTCAAAGTCAATCAACCTGAAAAGACACGTGACATCAAAAGACCTAAAAGTACATATTTATGACAATGTATACAATTTAATATCGGCGGGCGTCTATGGAGTTACAGTGTGTACGTTGTGAAGGAAGTTGATCTTTTAAACTTTCCATACTCTTTATACTCTAGTATTAAATGTTATAGTAAATATGCTATTTGTTTATTGTTAAAAACCAGAAGCTTTGTAAAAAATGTTCACGTTTTGAAATCAATGACTTTGAATAAAAGATTTGACAAGTCTATCATGAACATTTACCAATCTATTGTTGACTTTTTCATTGAGATGGTGAGCAATTCTCAGTAAGCTTTTTACATAAAAATTTGCAGCTATTATGAAAATTATTCTATTTCAGTAGGCAAGGGCAGTATCAGTGAGATGCCAGTACGCGTATAAAATCCTTATGTCACCATACCCAAAAGTTAATTTAATGAAAGGGACAACAGGAAACATGGCTAAAAATTATAATATCATGCCATAATTTGCTAGGGAACTTCACAGGAAATACACAAATAAGACGAAAGACATACGTACACAACGATAGGAACTCGGGACAGCCGGACTTGGTACAGGCACTAGCAAAAGCCAACGGTAGGGTTAAACCACTTTATGGGTACCAAAACCTCCCTTGTATCTGTCCTGTTTCCCTATAGTGTAATAAACATACGAATAAAACACAATACAGGTAGACTACTAACTCCATGTCAACAATCTTGAAAGGCGAGATTATGACAAAACGTAATTTTGAAAGATGGGTCAAGGGGTGCGCGCCTCTAATCTGCCGACTAGCTCAAGGAGACTATGCATACCATATCATGCATCCTATCTGTAAGAAACACGTATATTTCCTGGATTTTTTAGCATTTGTTAACTTTCCTGTAATATGGAGGATGAGAAATGCCCTTAATAATAAGATGTTTGCAAGTAACATAATATTTTGATACCAAATGTTCCTATCTTCTATAAAACTTCTTAAATGAATCCAATAATAGATGAAATCTGTAACCCCGTTATAAAGGTTTGTGAAGGATTGGCTGTGAAAGTAAGGTTACGTTCATTTAAGTAGTCAAGAGTTGATATCATATATATACCCAATATGATGTAACTAGAAGAACGTCGCGGTAAAGGAAAAGGCAGAAATCTTCATTTCAATCATAAATTTTAGTTTTTATTTTACCAGAGTCAATGATGATAGTTAGATCCAGAAACGAGCCAGTATTTAGAACAGTATATGTACTGTTAGTTGTTTTAAGTTTTTGTTCTTGTGGGTGAATGAAGTCGACAAAATCTAAAAACTTTGGATTGTAAAAAGTGGGATATTAATAATTTTCTGCGTTTCGTAGTATAAAGGAAAATTATTGTATTAACGGTTCGTACATATATTTTACAAGTGATGATTATACATGTACGTTTACCTATCACGTGTGTTTGATACAAAGCGGGAATATCCATTTTAATCACTCTGTAGCCATTAAGTGTAGTCAAATTTCTAAACAATATAGTTTTCATATATTTTTTTTTTTTTTTTTTTCATTTTAACATTTTTTATACTTCGACTACAATATTTTGAATATTGTGATTAGATTTTGTTGAAATTATATTTTTTTTTATTATTAACAGTACGAATGTTAAACATTTTATTGTTCCATTTTTTCTATTTAATATACTTTGTTTTTTAAAGAGTTACCTAAACGGAGTTTCATTCATTTATTTTTTTCTATATTTTTTATTTATTGATCCTATTCTATTTATTTAATACTGTCCAAAGTATACCCATTGAGACGATCTTTGGAGCATTTGGTTTTGGACACAGGTTTCCTCATTTTCCCACTACAATAAATTGTAGTTGAAAGAAAAAAATACTCGTTTTTATTTGTTTTTCCTGTCCGGCGAGATCGTCGATGATACAGTCATTTATTTTTTTTTTATTTTCCTCATAAACGGTTCTACATTAATTGTGTAAAATTCACTTATTATACTATTTTTTAATATTTATTCATGTTTATGTATTTATTACCATACAACACAAGTTCATTGTATGTAATTTATTACAAAATAATAAATCCGGTCTCCTCTAGATATGTTGGTCTATTGGCAACATAGATTGATTTTATGTATTTATAAATACATGTATGGAGAGAATACGGTGCACCAGCAATATACTTGTTATCACTAAAAATCGAAATTAGTTATAACTGTTTCGTTCAAGTCCCGTTCGTAACAGAACAGTAAAGGCGTGCAAAATTGGTACCAATGGCAATTACAATTACCTGTTGATAAGCAATATTGCTAAAACGAACAAAAATGATTGTCCAGCAAAAAGTTGATTGCCCTAACAATATCAGCACATGTCCAGGAACAATGGTCGTTGTAGGTAATATCAACATATGAACTACAGACCATTTAAGAAGTTGTCCAAATTTTGATTAAATCAAACTATGTTGAATATTGTGTAAAGAATAGAAAATCATATTTGTCGATAAATAAAGCTGTCTTTGTATTGATTGTTATTTATCTAAAATTTCAACAGAATTTTTTTACACTCCAAACGTAATTTACACCAGATTTTTTCCCATTATATCTAATAACTAACTCTTAAGTGCACTTGCTAAATTGCGAAAGGAACGATGAATGGATAAGTCAGTTGTAGAACACTTGCCGAAATAGCACGATATTCGTAAGGGTTTTGGTTAAGCTTAGGGTCCCTGTACAGAGTAAGTAATTTGTGTCTTTAGGAGCATTTCATTTGTCTATGTTGTTTGGTTAACGATTGTCCGTCACAATTGGTACGTACGACATTGAATTGACAAGTCCATTTTGTTCGGTGATCGATAAAGTATTATTTTCAGACGATAGGAAGGTGGTTTTAAACTTTGTCAACATGTGAAAAAAAAACATTTTTTTTTTAAACAAAATTTCAATTTTGACTTTGGCAACAACTTTTTTGTTAACTGGGGTGTTGCGGAATTTTCTTTTCGTACATAGTTTTTTCTCAAAACATTCCCACGATAAAATAATCTATCTTAATATGTTTTTATTATCTACTATTTGAACCTTATCTGAAATAATTGACAAATTTTTAATATAAAAGACTACTTTTATTAAACCAATATTCTGATTGATTTCTGGAAACGTTTGAAACAATTCACGTGAAGCTTAAAATGCTGTTTTCCTTGTGTTGTATTCTTATTACTTTTATAACTTTTGTTGTTTTTTAGCTCACTTGGCCTAGGCCATGCGAGCTTTAGCCATCACTTTGCCTACGTCGTCCTTCGTCCGTCCGTCAACAACTTCAAAATCTTCTCCTTTAAAACTGTTGGGCAAATTGAAACCAAACTTAGCCTGAATCATCACCAGGGTACGCAATTTCAAATTTTTGTTTGATTAGTCCCTAGACGCAACCACATGGCCACTGTTACTAAAATATAACACAAGACAATTAGAAAAACAAACTGTAAGGAAATTATTAAGTGAACCAAATATACGATAAAAAAAACTCTTAAAAAAAGAAAATGTGTCCATGGGACACGGATGCCCCCGCCATACAGATATTGGCAAACAGGAAGTAGATGAGTGACAGACCTGAAAACGGTACAACTCATCATACCAAATATCAAATCATTCCTGCATACACAAGCTGAAATCCTTGACGAAAAACTTCAATGTATGGTTATAATGGGAAAAAAATCAAAGTTGTCGTCAAACAGGAAGTACATTAGTTACGGACTTGAAAAGGGGAGACACGCTACGACTCATCATACTAAAGCTTCAGACCAAATATCAGACCAAATATCAAATCATTACTGCATAAACAAATTGAGAAATCCTTGACCAAATTTTCAATATATGGCTATAGTGGGAAAAATTCAAAGTTGTCGTCAAACAGGAAGTAGATGAGTTACGGACTTGGAAAGGGGAGACACGGTACAACTCATCATACTAAAGCTTCAGACCAAATATCAAATCATTACTGCATACACAAGCTGAGAAATCCTTGACAAAAATTTTCGGACGTACGTACGGACGGACGGACGTACAGACGTACGGACAAGGGTAAACCTTAATGCCCCCGTCGGCTTACGGCGGGGGCATAATAAGGGTCAATTGCTGTTTTTGAAAATAATTAAAACAATTCATTTAAGATATTAAAAATGATCAACATGGCAAGATAAAACTGCTCTACAGAAAAAAAAATGGAAAACCCATTTTGGAGTTATTGCCCTTTTCCATGAAGTTTTAAAAATGTTTGTAATATTCGTCTTACGCATTGAAAACAATAGGAGATAAATGTGATGTTATCATTTCAAAAATCTTAAGCCTGTAAAGATGCATCATTGCCACAATTTTAATGAAAATTTGTTGAACCATGTAGGAGTTACTTTGCTATTTCGTTGATATTTTTTTGTTATGGAGGTTAAGTTTAATAGCAAAAACGTTCAGCTTAATCTGAACTACAATGTCAACATATGTCCGGCTTTTTTTTCATCTAAGATGGACACCAACAAGGAACATAGTTTAAAATCTTATCAATTGATCTAAACTGTCTCATTCATCAATTTGATATACTATGCATAGTAACAGCATGGTCTTCAATCAAAAGTATGATTTTAGTACCGATCATACTTCTTCGATGGCTGCCACTGGATATCTTAGTTCAACATTGGACGCTATGGGTAAATATTTGTAATTGCTAATTCTTGAAACTATTCATATATCAAGTTGATTTTAAATACTCATGGTAACATGATGGTCATCAACCAAAATTTTTATCTTTATACAGATCACAAATCCAGAATGGCAGTCACTGGGAAACATAGGTTAACATAAATTCAAGGAAAAATGTTATAAATTGTTCATTCTTGAAAACCGTTTCATACATAAAGATGATATTAACTAGGCATGGTAGCATGATGGCAATGATGGCCTTGTCTCACTATAACGCACAGCGCCAACGTGTACCGACGTGTGAGAATAATTTCACACACGCTGGTGTGCGCTGTATAAGTTATGACCACGTTCTTAGCACGTCACAAACACGTTGACGCCTGTTGACATGCGTTGTAGAACGCTGGGTGCATCGGAAAATTTTGAACATGCTCAAAATTTCACAAGTTCGCCAGCGTGTTAAAAATAAGTAATGCACTTAGACAAACGCTAAAGGCGTGCGTTTTAGGTCGTTAGCCTGACGTTATGAATGCATCCAACAACAGAATTTCTTCATTTACTTCGGCGTATGTCAACTTTCTTACAAAAAAAAAATCGCAAACGTCGACACATTTGGGCTAGAACGTTATAGTGTGACAGGGCCTTTAAACAAATGATTTGAGCACTGATCGTAAATCCAAGATGGCCGCAACTGTAGATCGTATTTTTACATTGGATTCTAAGGGGTAATGTTATAAATTGCAATTTTTGAAAATCGTTTCACACATCAATTTGATATGAAACTGGACATTATAACTTGATGGTCATCTTCCAAATTTTATATATTTGTACCAATTAGAGATAAAAAATGACAGCTAACAGGGAAGTACAGTTAAATATAGAATTCTATGGGGAAAATGTTGTAAATCGGAGAATCTTATAGAGCAGTAGCCATTGGGTGAGCGATACAGGCTCTTATGTGAACCTATGATTGGAATTCTTGACCTGTAGGCAAATTTACATATTATCAATAATTCAACATACCTAGAAGCATTTTTTTGTATTTTTGAATAATTGCCCAATAGTCCGGAACCTTTTTACAATATCAAAATTAAATTTCTTAAAATACATCGGAAAACGAACACCGAAGCAAGAATGAGGAAAGGGGGATTTCAAAATCATAAATCCAAAATCACGGCAATTCATATCAAACTATAACTTAGGAGAGCCTGCCTTCGCAAACTTTGGAGTAGGTGCGGTAAGGGCCATATTTGGCCTCAAAAAATAAGTATGCTTAAATTCACAATATTTTTTTGTTGAAATGTTCTATGGATATGGGTTAACAATTAACTGGTAGATTAATCAAATATTGATGTACGATTACAGAGTTTTTCAGTGTAGAAATTGGGACAAATTGCAAATTTTGTCAAAAAATGACAAATTTGACTAATTTTGACTACTTTTTCTGATGAGGAAACATAGAGCACAGGCAAAAACCAGAAAAATATTTATATGGGAGGTCCAATACATTTGTACTAATAAGCTGGTAAATTATCTAGTTGGTTCTTGAATGTGCTCTATATTTCCGGCTAGAAAAACCGTTGGAAAATATGCGAAATTCCTTATACTTCTATGTAAACGTTGAAAAGTAGCTTTAACATGACGTCAGAACTGTACCTATTGTGACGTCATGGGTTCTAAATTTTGTATTTTTTCCATTAGTGGGATCTTAACTTTCAAACCAACATCAAAGAAAAAAAATTAAGTGCAACTTAAAAAATCACCAAAATTTAGGGCCAAATTAGCCCCTTATCGCACTTTTATACCTCGTTTGGTCACTTAGACGCATCGAAGATGCAGAACAACAATAAAAACGTTATACCACTTTTGTATTTATAGTGTTTTGTGGTTGTGTTCTTTCGTCTTCTGCCTTGTCTCTGGATTTTGATTTATGTATTCTTCTGTAAATGGTGGTTTACAGTGGGAGATGACTCATCACGCGACCTCATCAAACACCGGTAAATGACCAGCCAGATGTGTTGATTTTTATGATACAATAATCGTAACCATGACTTAACGTCATAAAACACCTGACGTCTCAATGTAAAGAATACTTGTTCAAACAGTTAAGGTTTCCAGACGTTTCTTTTCGCTTTTTACGGAAGAAATAGGTACTTGCATAAGATCAAAATTAAAGATCGTGTAAGAAATTCTACGTCTTTTCCTCTCCTTCCGCTACGCTCCACTCGAGAAAAGATGAAATTTTTTACACTTGTGAAAGATATCCCGATCTTCAATCGGACCTTATGCAAGATCCTATTAATCTTGTTCTTTGTTCCTTGGGTTTTCTACTGCCCTTGCTTTGATTTCACTATGTATTTAAAACCTTTTGTCTCATGTGAAATTACTCCATATCTTTATTGTTTATTTGATTTGTTGGTCTTCGTATATTTGAACCTATTGTTTGCAATAAGTATCTATAAACTTATTGTAAAAGATATGGTTTTCCAAAATTGAAAAGAAACAGTGAGATAATTTCCTTGAAAGTTCCATGATCGATTATGCAGTATGGTAAGCATTATTTTTTACCCGAAATTCCAACAATCTTTCGTGTAAATATCCAGATAGCCATTTTATTGATGAATATTCTTTTCTTTGAATTTGATTATCAAGCCAGTTATTGTAGTTTTTGTATTGTCGTGATGACTTGACCCATGATTACATACCCTTTCATTATTTACATATCCTTTATTGTTCCATTTGGTTTTGCTTCTACCTGTTACTATTTGAATTGAACATGCTTGCTCATGTTTTTATTATTACATAGATATTAGTTATATCTGTTTATTCATATATAAAATTTTCCATAATATGTTACGGCTTCCGGAACCAAAGATCGGGTATCTTGTATAATTGTTTATAATGACGTGTACAATTTCCAATTTCAAATTATCTGTATCATCTGATAAGATGGAATACACTTATGTAAATTCAACGTGATTAGATAATAAAGTAGGGAAATGACAAACCTTCTCAACACGTGTGTTATATGCTGATCGAAGATAAGCACAAACTGATCAAATAGCCACCTTTGTGAGTGTTTGACTGTCCGGGCAATAACTTTTTCATCTTTTTAACCTAGACTGTAGATATCTGTCGTAATTGTTGCTCATCATGAGAAGATTTTGCTTACCATAGTGATCTTCATGCGATCTTTACCTCGGATCTTTAGGTCAAATTATTGCATTTTTAAGTGTTGGCGATAACTTTTAAATTTTTGACCTATTTTGTCTCTCCTTGACTAAAAGAAATGCATTGCTTAACCCGAAATTCTTATTCTGTGGCTTCTGCTGCTCCTAAAGTCGTGTTCGTGTTGACCTACGTTTGAGATATTTAGCATAAGATATATGGCATACCATTGTGACCTTTGAGTCTTTGCAGTCAAATAACGGTTTTAAGTTTTTGCCAGGCTGGGCATGAACCCTTAGATCAAATAACCATGCATTCCCATAAGTATTTGCCTCCCCTGTCAGACATCAGATATTTGGTGTGTGGGTCTTAAGAAAAAAAATATGGCCTACCAAAGTGACCTTCATATGACCATAACTTTGAGGTCAAGTAACTGCAGTAGTTTAAATGTTGCTCATATTTTTTTTATTATTTCGGCTCTTGAGAATTCCTTCCGGTAATTTTGTTATGATCCCCATTTCATATAAATTAATAAAATGAATGTACAGAAATACTATCAAGTAAAAAATCCGGCTGGCTCTCAAAGTGACGAGAAAAGGGTACAATGAAAACAATTTAAAAAAGGAAAATTATCTTTTCATCATTATTTCAGCACTTTTCTGCTTTGCGTGTTTTTTTCTCACACTGTACTCATTCGGCTAATACTACCTTTTTCAAAGTTAAAATGTACAAAATATTCCTCTTCTCCAATAAACTATTGCATCATTTTGTAACCACTGGGTCGATGCCACTGCTGGTGGACTGTAAGTCCCCGAGGGTATTCACCAGCCCAGTAGTCAGTACTTCGGTGCTGACCCGAGAGCCGATTATTTGGAATTTTACAATATCTAAATTTTTGTAAATTTTGTTTAAAACTAAGGAGTATCTCCCTCATGCAAAGCTCTGTCCTTAGCTGATTTTGGCTTTACATTCAGATCATATTGGTTATTTGTTCTCTATCAGTTTTTAAATATCTTTGAGTTTCTGGTCTTCCAAACATTTAGATTTTATCTGCACTGAAGAGACATAAGTTGTCGAAATGCGCATATGCAGAAAGTAAATTCATAGTAACTTCGGTATTTAGTTATTTATATATTAGAATTATATACAGTGTGAGGCCAAATAACAAAAAAAACCGAAGTTACTGTTAATTTATTTTCTGCATATGCGCATTTCGACAAGTTATGTCTCATCAATGCAGATCAACACAAAACATTTGGAAGTCCATTAACCGAAAAACGTGTAAAAGCTGATAGAGAACAAATAACCAAAAGCATCTAAATAGAAAAGCCAAAATTCAGCTAAAGACAGAGCTATGCATGAGGGAGATACTCCTTAGTTTTATACAAAATTTTGTAAAATTTAGATATTGCAATTTTCATTAAAAGTCGGTTTTTGGGTCAGCACCGAAGGGCTGACTACTGGGTTGGTGAATACCCTCGGGGACTAACAGTCCACCAGCAGTGGCATCGACCCAGTGGTTACAAATAACTAAATACCGAAGTTACTATGAATTTACTTTCTGCATATGCGCATTTCGACAACTTATGTCTCTTCAGTGCAGATAAAATCTAAATGTTTGGAAGACCAGAAACTCAAAGATATTTAAAAACTGATAGAGAACAAATAACCAATATGATCTGAATGTAAAGCCAAAATCAGCTAAGGACAGAGCTTTGCATGAGGGAGATACTCCTTAGTTTTAAACAAAATTTACAAAAATTTAGATATTGTAAAATTCCAAATAATCGGCTCTCGGGTCAGCACCGAAGTACTGACTACTGGGCTGGTGAATACCCTCGGGGACTTACAGTCCACCAGCAGTGGCATCGACCCAGTGGTTACAAAATGATGCAATAGTTTATTGGAGAAGAGGAATATTTTGTACATT
>MJUU01041766.1:9374-24772 GCA_002080025.1 Modiolus philippinarum | reverse complement strand
TAAATTTCCTGAAAGTCTCAAAGACCACTTATTTTTTGGAATTCTACCTAGCAACCATACTTAAATTGTTTATTTAGTTTAGGAAAAACATTTTCATCAACTGGATTTCAAAAATATTTATTCCAATTTTGGTAAATTTCCTGAAAGTGTCAAAGACCACTTATTTTTTGGAATTCTACTTAGCAACCATATATCCTAGAATTCTTTTAGTAACAATAATGACTATCAATAGGTACATTTCAAAGATAATGAAAAAAATTATGCCAAGGGTGTATAACAACTGTTTTCTGTGTCAAACAGGGAGTGCGGGGATAGCTGTCGTTTCCGACAACATCTAGTTTTGGATTTGTAAACAAAGGAAGTAAATTGCAAAGTGTAATTTAAAAGTGAAAATCGGAACGGTAACGCAAATATTACGGCTTGGGCTAATTATTGTTGTTGTTTTATCTCTTATAATATCCTTCAAAATCTTGAATTAGTTTATTAATTAACCAATTTTACTTAATGAGCCGAAATTGTAAAAGAAATTAGCTTGTACTAGGTTTTTAAATTATTATAACGATGACCTCATCAAACACTGATTGCCAGTAGTATATCCAAGCTAATGAAAACAAGATGATTTTTAAAAGATTTATAATTTCTTTTGAAGTATACTCAAATTGTAAAAACAATGCTGTTAAAGGGTATATAATTTTGTTGGCTACTTTCATTTTCATACCCCCGAATTTTCAATACCAGAAGATGGGTAAAATAAGATAGTCGTACACGGCAAGAGAGAAACTAAAAGTTATCTCGTATGCAGAAGCCCATGGCAATCGTGCAGCTGGCAGGGAATTCAACATCAATCAAACCAACGTACGTCAGTGGAGACAGCAAAGCCAAAAATGGCAAACAGAGGGAGCAATCCTCACTTCCCAGCGTTAGAAGCAGACTTACTTCAGTGGGTTACAGACCGTAGACTTCAGGGTTACGGCATTTCAACTGCTGAACTCAGACTCAAAGCCTTACACCTGGCCAGAAAAACAGACAACATCAATTTTAGAGCATCTGTAGATTGGTCTTATGCCTTCATGAAGAGACATAACTTATCCATAAGTCGCAGAACCCATATTGCACAGAAGTTACCTGCAGATTATGAGGAACAACTCACAAAATTTCAAAGCTTCATCATGGGTCTACGCAAAAAGAATAATTATCCACTATTGCAAATTGGAAATGCAGACCAAACACCATTGACATTTGATTTACCTTCAGACACAACAATTGCAGCAAAAGGATCGTCAACTGTAAGCATAAAAACCACGGGGAATGAAAAGAACCGCTTCACAGTAATGCTTGCCTGCACAGCTGATGGTGGAAAGCTACCACCGTATGTAATGTTTTAAAGGCAAACACTTCCCAAGTTGAAATATCCAAAGGGCATAGTTGTTAACATGCATGAAAAAGGGTGGTTTGATGACTGTATCACCAAAGATTGGTTAACCTGTGTGTGGGAACGACGTCCAGGAGCCGGCCTTACTAAGAGTTTGCTTGTGTTAGATGCCTTCCGTTGTCATCGTACTGACACCGTAAAAACAACTTTAAGTAACAAGACAGATTAAGCCATCATCCCGGGAGGCATGACTTCTATTCTTCAGCCCTTAGATGTGAGCATAAACAAGCCGATGAAAACAGCCATGAGACAGAAATGGGACACCTGGGTCCAGTCCGATGACCATTCATTCACAGATGGTGGCCACATGAGAAAAGCAGATTTGTCTACTATTTGTACATGGATCATCGAGGCTTGGCAGGAGTTAGACCCAGCAATCATCCAGAAAGCGTTCAAAAAGTGTACAATTTCGAATGCACTCGACGGATCCGAGGACGACATCGTGTGGGAAGATACCAAGACAGCACCAAATGCAGATGACGACGATGACGACGAACAAGATGTTTATTACCAAGATGAAGAAGACACACCTTTATCAGTGCTTCAAGATATGTACCGACTCTTCCGAGATGACAATGACGAAGAAGAATTCGAAGGGTTTTAAATATAGACTTTTGTGCCTATTTTTATCATAGACTTTTATATAGACTTTTGTGCCTATTTTTATCATAGACCTCTATATAGACTTTTTGTGCTTATTTCATTATCGTGTGAACTGATAATTAGTGCTACATAAAAAAAATATTGTCTTTGTTTAATTATCACTATCTTGTTAAATATTTTGTTTTCTCTGCATAACGATGATTAATTATTTGTTCCCTAAATAGGATTAAAATTTATGACAGTTTAATTATGTTTATATTACCGTTAGTTCATTGTATTATCATTAATCCTATTTACCTGTTGCAGTTAAATTACCTTAGAGGGATATAAATAACACATTCAATTCTCCTTAGAGGGGTACCGACAATTGATCAATACGATATATATATACCCAAACAAAATCGAGGAAAACTACGAGCACCGGGAAAATAACTCGTTGTTGACATTGGAAAACAATCCTTAACAATGCATTATAGAATACAAATGTTGTAAAACACGGGCAAACATCAGTTTCAACAAACACAGTTCTCATACGGACTACAACAAAGGTTTGACACATATTTTCAATGCCGTTTCCGGTCAAAATTTTCGTTGTTCAGGTGCTGAAAAAATCTAGTCTTTTGAAGTTTGCATGGATAAAACGCACCCCCTTTTGCTGGGAGCTTTCAGAGGGAAAAAATGTGTGTTTAATACACACCAAAAAACGGTAATCATGAAAATAATAATCTTTCATTTAAGGATGTAGTAAGGTGAAATTAAATAAATCTACGATTTTAAATTGAAACCATAAATTAAAAGAGCTTTGGTAAAGGAATAAAAATATTGATAGGTTATGGAAATTGTTTCCAAGATATTTCCCATTTTTAAAATTGGCGGGAAAAGCTCTCTTGGACTTTTACCTTAGTATAACATGGAAAGATTGCTGATTTTTTTCACATGGAAGGAAAATCTACATTCTAGTAAAATTCTGCTTACTGACTTTAAATGACCTACTGAAGACTTTAATGACTAGAAAATTGGGTGTAATTGGGGCAAAATATATTATGTAGTAATAATGGGTAAAATCGGAGAAATCCGAATGACATTTAGGAATTTCAAAAACCTCACCTTACTACATCCTTAAAGACAATTTTTTTGCATTGTTACTAAATTTTTGAATTAAATAAGGTTAAGATTTGCAAGGGAGGTAATTTAATCTTTAAATTTATCAAATCAATTATTTTCAATTTTTTTTTCCTATTTGACTCATGACATATTTTAGAAAATTTTATATAGTCTCAACACCTACTTTACTATGTGAAGTATGTTCACAATGGAAATTATAATTAGACTGGTATATATGATAATTTATTTTCAGGGGATATACTAGTATTTATGCCAGGTCAGTAAGATATTGAAGTTTTTAACACTGATATGTATGAAATCATTTATTTACAGGAGATGTACTAGTATTTATGCCAGGTCAGGAAGATATTGAAGTTTTTAACACTGATATATATGATATAATTTATTTACAGGAGATATTCTAGTATTTATGCCAGGTCAGGAAGATATT
This sequence comes from Modiolus philippinarum, assembly GCA_002080025.1. NCBI lineage: Eukaryota > Metazoa > Mollusca > Bivalvia > Mytilida > Modiolidae > Modiolus > Modiolus philippinarum. Next base: position 21,182 of record MJUU01041766.1, on the reverse strand, counting down.
GAAGTTACATGTGAACTTCTGGCAGGTAAATATATATTAGCAACTTTAATCGTTAGTTTCTGTATCTATATTATGCCTTGCCAACACTGTTTCTCTATAAACCATAAAAAATGATTACAATAATTACATATAATTCTTTGAGTATAGATTGTTGAAGCTTTGCACAGCTACAAAACAAGTTTATGAACTACTGGGTGTGATAAAGTTTATCAGCTGCTTTCTTTATGAGAACTTGTCTTTGAGTTCGTCTACGTCCTGTATCATTTATTGTTGGAGTTCTGATGTGGCTGAAAAAGTTTATTGTCAAAAAAACGTGACAAATATCACATTAGTAAAGTCTTTGATAGTTTATCAGCTGCTTTCTTTATGAGAACTTGTCTTTGAGTTTGTCTACGTCCTGTATCATTTATTGTTGGAGTTATGATGTGGCTGAGAAAGTTTATTGTCAAAAAATGTGACAAAAATCACATTAGTAAAGTCTTTTTTTGAAATAATTATTTAACAGAAAAATGTGGTCTCTTCTGTGCAAGTATTTACCATTTCATGTCTTAATATTTCCATATTTTGACATTTATTGGTAATTTGTATGAACTTTCTTTAAACTCTTGGGGCAAATATTTTGGTATTTGCTACTGCCGAATGCGAAAAAAATTGCTAAAAGTATACGTATGTTAATGTTGTCAATCAGCGCCAAAGTGTACTATATAGAAATCAACATCTACAAAAACCATTAGGATTGTAGGAATTCTTTTACAAATCAATAGTCAATATCCCCATTTCTTGAAAATTGATTTTCATTTTTCAAAATCTGTTCTATCAGACGATTTAGTTTTCTACCGATAAAAAGAATAATAGAAGTTTTGTTTTTGATACTGCAAATATTGTCTCCAATAATAGACTTGCCCACAAATGGGCCCATCCATTATTGTTTACAATATCAGGAGCAAAACTTCCATTCTATATGTATTTCTATTTTTCATATTCATTGTTATGCAGGAGATGGAAGATACATTGTATTCCTATTGCTTTCCATCTCATATATGTCACAATAAATATTTTTGATAAATGTCGAAACAAATGAACTAAACATTGCCTTGTATCCACTTTATGTGTTAATTTTATTGTAGAACGCCTAGGTGAGTTGGATGAAGCACCACCTCTTGCTATTCTGCCAATATATTCACAGCTTCCCAGTGATTTACAAGCCAAGATTTTTGAAAAAGCTCCAGATGGTATGCGGAAATGTATTGTGGCTACAAATATAGCAGAGACATCATTAACAGGTAATATTTTGTCTCAGCTCACATTATCTTGGCCACACTTCAGATGAAATTCCAGATTACTGGATGTTCACTAGTAGTAAGTTCATGCATACTTGATCCTTATATATTGAAAATATGCTTTATCTCCGTATTTTTGTCCCTCCTTTATTTCTTTCACCAAAATTTGTCTGACACATTTCTCAGAAAGTATATTTGTCCTTAGTCATATATTAATTTTGCCACTCCTCCAAAATGCACATTGTGTTTGAAACCAACTTTAAAGATGCCTTATTCATGCCATAGAAGTTTATATGAGGGCTTTTGCATTTTGATGTTGCTCTCTATTTTTCATGATTTTTTTTTTCAGTAAAATAGTTTAAAGCTAATAATTTAATTTATGAAGATCATAAAAATATATTTTTCAGTGGATGGTATCTTTTTTGTTGTTGATTCTGGATACTGTAAAATGAAGGTGTTCAACCCAAAGATTGGTATGGATTCCCTCCAAGTGTTTCCCATAAGTCAGGTATAATTAACTTAACCGTCCTTGATTAGTAAGTCGGCAAGGACCTGTGTTATACTAAAGAAAGGGTTGTTTTTCCACTCATTTAAGCAAAGTAATAAAGAAGCAATGTCCAAAATCATGTCAGTACAATGCAGACAGAGAAAAACAGCCTCTTTTGTATGACATTAATAAATGGATGAAGAAGTAAAAAAAATATTTCTTTTCAATTGCTCTAATTACACAATATAAAGTTCAGCCAGATTTTCTAAAACAAATTTGTTGAAACAGACTGAAAAGTGTAAGGAGAAAATATGTGAAAAATCTAGAATGAATCATGCTGATCTGGGATCGTTTACAAAGAAATATTGAACAAACGTAAATTTGAATTGGCAGGCAATACAAAAATGACATAACTCAAGTAGTGAATAGAAAACTTACAAAATACTATAGATAGAAAATGTGATTTAATGGTGAATGTTAAACTGAAAAAGTGCAATTTCCAAAATCTATTAATTAATTAATATTTTAAGTGGATTTGTTTTTTTTTTGATATTTCTTCGCATAACCATAATAGGTGATATCCAGGTTCATGGTAGGATCTGGTTTACACTCCCTAATTTATCACTTTGTAAGAGTTATCTTTCTTGGATGTGGACAACCACAAATATTCAAGACTCCAAAGTAGGTGTTTTATTCAAACAGATCTAGTTGAATTAATCTTCAGTGATTTTGTACTGATTGTTGAATCTTAAAAATCATCTGTAATAAAAATATTTTCTTTTATACTATCATTTATTTTACTTAAGAACCATGAAATCAGTTGCCTGTCACTGACAGAAATATTTTATTTTCTTTGACCATATCTGTAATGAAATGTTCCAAAATGTTTTACACCTGTTGCTTCTCATGTTGGCAACTTTGATTTTCTCAAAAATAATTCCGTTTTTGATAAAATCACGTTAGAATATTTCTATTTTCCTTAGTGCTCATTACAACAAGGAATCGGGAACCAGTTTTTGTCCACACCGGGATCAGTCTAAAAGTATAAATAGGTGATATCCAGGTTCATGGTAGGATCTGGTTTGCAATCCCTAATTTATCACTTTGTAAGAGTAATCTTTCTTGGATGTGGACAACCACAAATATTCAAGACTTCAAAGTAGGTGTATTATTCAAACGGATCTAGTTGAATTAATCTTAAGTGATTTTGTACTGATTATTGAATCTAGAAAATCATTGATATAAAAATATTTTCTTTAATACTATTATTTATTTTACTTAAGAACCATGAAATCAGTTGCCTGTCACTGACAGAAATATTTTATTTTCTTTGACCATATCTCTAATGAAATGTTCCAAAATATTTTACTCCTGTTGCTTCTCATGTTGGGAACTTCGATTTTCTAAAAAATAATTCCGTTTTTGAAAAAATCACGTCAGAATATTTCTATTTTCCTTATTGCTCATTACAACAAGGAATCGGGAACCAGTTTTTGTCCACACCGGGGGTCAGTCTAAAAGTATAAATTAGGGAGTGCAAACCATGAACTTGGATATGGTCTATTAGGGAGTGCAGACCATGAACTTGGATATGGTCTATTTGTAATGCTCCTTCTGGTTTGGAGCTATAACAGGCCTGGGTGTCAGAGTGGTTAAAGTAGTCTCACTGTACAATCACTAAAGTCTATTAACTCTACATTGAGAGATCATGTCCCACTTTGTAAACCACAAAAAGTATGCACTCAACTGCAACCACACATGATAATGTATGTCAGTTACCTGCCCAAGTATAATGTTCTGTGTGCGTACTCAACTAAATCTGGCTTCCATGATATAGTTGATACGCTGCTGAAAGTGGCATTAAACCCCATGCATAAAACATACAATCGGGGAAACAAATCACATTTTACTTGGATTTAAATGATGAGATGAAGTAGATGGAAAAAAGCGTTTCATTATTCTATGACCATAGTCATTTTGTTTCAACACATGTCCATTTATTAAGCTGTGCTTTCAGTAACCATATCATAATTTCTGTAAATTCAATTATATCAACTCTGGACTATGCATTTGTCACCTTGAAAGTTTTTCTGGCAAAAGTTATAAATAGAGTTGATGGCAAGATTATAACAAAATATATATTTGCATCTTTATATTTAAGCAAGATATGCATATAATCTGTTTTTACTTGTAGGCAAATTCTAACCAGAGGTCAGGGAGAGCTGGGAGAACAGGTCCAGGGTAAATTTTATTTAGATTATATATTAAGGACGCTCACTCCTGATGTTGTTTATATCAAGGATTTCTTGCAACATATTTAAATTGAAGACTTTATGAAATGACAAAAAGAAATACATGTATATACATGTAGATCTGTGTGCTTTTAAAGGTACTATACAACATTAAAAATTTGGCAGGAAACAGATTTATCTTGATTTTCCCTTAATTTAACATAATGACTATTTTTGTCTAAAAGCTAGGAAGTTATATCAAGAATTTTAAGAAAACTAATCAGGTGTCTTAATTTGACAAATAGAAGACATTCATGAAATTAAAAATGGGGTTCGTGTGCAAAATTCTTTTAGCCATTGAACTGAAGATCAGTTCAAACTATTGACTTGTTTTGACCCGTTGCAGGATGTCGTAAGGATAGAAAAGTTATTAGATAAACATCTTAAGCACTAGAAATACTAAGATTGATTGATTGATTGAATATTGTTTAATGTCTACTGAGCAATATTTCAGCTATATCAAGACAAGAACAAGTTTGTTAATAAAAAATCAATTTGCGGTATGGAAAGGGTCATGGGACGGGAAATTCTGATTGCCACTGGAAAAGTAGGGTGAAATCGAAAGGGACGGGGAATTTAGCCTTGTAGCCGATCACCTACGGATCACTCCAAAAAGAGCTTGCTACAAGGGTTCTTTAACGTGCAGGAAGCGTGGCATTTCTTCCAACATGTGGACCTGAGTTTACATCCCTTCCGAAAGATTGGTTGAGTATTTATTAATCCTGCACAACCACGGAATGGGTCCTATTTCTTTATCCCGGGGTTCCCTCGGGGTCAGCCCTGTTTAGGAGAGGTCATACACCACAAGCTGGAGATACTTGAGCCTATTTCTATATCCCCAGGTTCCCTCAGGGTAGAAATACTAAGAAACTGACCAGCATACAATTTTGATAGGGAAATTTTCTAACACTATTTAATATTGTTTCTTTGGTACATGATTTGGTATTTGATTTTGCCAATTTCTATTTATCTTTACCAACATATATGGTAGCTTGAAATAGTTGCAAAAATAAAAAACAAAGGGATGTTGTGAAGTTGCTGATGAGTAATGTAAAAAATATCAAAAAATGAAGAGTCAAGAAAAGAAATGACAAAAACATTATGATCAAGCCAAGGATATGCCACTGTTAACGAACGCAAGAGATGTGAAAACAAAATAGTTTCATGTTGTTTATAACAACCGTAAAAAGGCATGTATTATCCCCACATTTTTACCCTAGAAAGGATTTAGGGGTTTGTGGCTGCGGATTATACACCCCTATACGACTTTTGGATTTAGCCAAGTTCCCTGAAGATTGATTGTTAGCCCCTGTTCAAATGGAACAGAATTTCTCACTTTTGAGACAGAACAGTTCAAAGTTTTAGCGGTGTGAGATTTTCTTGTCTTGTACCCCCCGGTACAAGACAGAATTGACCAAGCAACGTATTCTGACGTCATTGACGTTGCTTGGGAATAACGGATGACAAGAACGGCATGGTGGTGAATAAATCATAGTTTGTGATTAAAAAAGTGAGAAAATAAATCAAACACCATTGAAAATGCAAGATTTAGAAATCTCAGACACCCTCAGGTAAGATTTCAATGATTCTCTGACTCGGCAAGCCTCGTCAGAGAAATATTGAAATCTTACCCTTGGGTGTCTGAGATTTCTTGATCTTGCCTTTTCACCGGTGTTAGATTCATATAGTTCTTAACCTGTTAACATTGTGGATCTAATTAAATATGTTGTTTTGAATTACAAAGTGCCTTACAGTTATATAAAGAATGGACCTTTCCTCCTCCAAAAAATGCAATTTTGATGTCCGAAACAGGATGGTTATTATTAGCTGCTATTACTGTTAACAAATCACATGATCGGTAAAGTGTTGATTTTGGTGACAATGAGCTATTTATATTATATTGCCTACCATGATACCAATCTCCACGTAGACTTTGTTGGTAAGGTCCCAGCATATTTAAACATGCAAAATGTTGTTCTCCTGGATTTTAGGGTCAAAAAGACCCTGCAGATTGTACATACATGCTTATAATACATGGCATTTTACGGTATTTATCCATTTTATCATTACAGCCATTGCTATAGACTGTATACACAGAGACAATACAAGGATGAAATGTTAGTAACAACTATACCAGAAATGCAGAGGACCAATCTAGCCAATGTTGTATTACTACTGAAATCACTTGGGGTACAGGATCTGTTACAGTTTCACTTCATGGACCCTCCTCCTCAGGTATGTATAATTACATGTTAGTGTATACCAAAAATGCAGAGGACCAATCTAGCCAATGTTGTATTACTACTCATGTCACTAGGGGTACAAGATCTGTTACAGTTCCACTTCTTTGACCCTCCTCCTCAGGTTTGTAGTACTATAATTACATGCTTTTTGCATTTCAGTGGTAGTTGTGCCGAATTTTTGTATGAAATTTTATCATTTGTTTCAGTTATATTATAGAAAAAAACCAATTCGTCAAGATTTTATTATATGTTAAAGGGTGTAAACAATTTTGCCATGCACAACTTTTCTGATAATTGAAAAGGGCAAGTTAAAATTTATAAAATGTTTGCATTAATAAGGTATTTCACTTTTCATGGGACCAAAACTTTCACAGAAAGATCAATAGACTTTATGTAAAGAAAGAAGGTGGCAAGATTGGGTACCTTGCATTGAGTTGGCAAAAAAATTGCTCACTTTAGCACAAAACAACAAGTCAATTCTTCTATCCTTAGTGTCAGGCTATAAACAATGGGTCTTTTGAAAAAAGAAGGTGGCAAGATTGGGTACCTTGCATTGAGTTGCCAAAAAATTGCTCACTTTAGCACAAAACAGCAAATCAATCCTTCTATCCTTAGTGTCAGGCTATAAACAATGGGTCGTCTAAAAAAAGAAGGTGGCAAGATTGGGTACCTTGCATTGAGTTGCCAAAAAATTGCTCACTTTAGCACATAACAGCAAATCAATCCTTCTATCCTTAGTGGCGGGCCTTAAACAATGGGTCTGCTGATTTAAGGATGATTGCCCATGTATTCATGTGCAATATATTCCCTTCATAAAACTTACCATAAAAAGCCATGTATTATCCGCATTTGTGGATAATCCGCAGGCCCTTTTTTTACCTTAAAATCCAGGGAAAAAACTTTAGTATGCTGGGACCTTAACCAACAAAGTCTATGTGGAGATCGGTAGGATCATAGTTATTTGGACCTGTAAATCGGTATTTTCATAGCTTCTGAACTGCATAAGTTTTTATTTACTATATCTGAAGCCTTTTCTGAAAGTATTTAATGATAAAAAGGCTCAAACACGACAAAATTTGAAGAAAAATAACATCGTTTCATCAATCAGCAAGTGCAAGTACAATAGAAAAATCGTAACGAGTTAGGTGCGGACCATCATATCCGTGTTAATTTTACATTTAATTTGATGTTTCTAAGTCTTTCATTCTCTGTAAACTGTTTTGGAATGTAATAAAAAGCCACCTAAACCTATAATTTTGCATCTTTGGCACGTTAAATGTTGTGGTCAGATTCACTATGATATAAATAGCTCATTGTCACAGAATCAACACTTTACTGATCACTTGGTTTGTTGACTGTAATGGCAGCTAATAAAAATATTCGTGTTCTGACATCAAAATAACGCGGAGCTGGGACATACATGTAGAAATATCGGGCGTCTGTCATTCACACTTTCTTGTAAGTGCTCTCATGCCTACAAATTTTAACGGATTTTCATGAAATTTATACCAAATATTTATATCACTAATACCTTGGTCAAGTTTGAAAATCAGCCTCAGTCCATACTTTTTGACAGAGTTATGGGACTTTGACCAAAATAACGACTCCGTTTTATCCAAAAATTGACCTTTTAAGCACTCTCATGCCTACAAATTTAAGCAGATTTTCATGAAATTTATAAATGTTTATATCACTAAAACCTTGGTCAAGTTGTAAAATCGGCCTCAGTTGATACTTTTTATACGACCGCAAAAATTTTGCGGTCGTATTATGGTATGGCGCAGTCGTCGGTGTCGGCATTGGCGTCTGTGGCCAGCTTAACTTTGTTTCTAGTGGATGGATCATCTTCAAATTTCAGTATGTTGTTTCTTGGCATAAGGGCAATCTCGTGTTTTTATTTCGGGTTTGTGGCCCCACCCGTTTCAGAAAAAGGGGTAAAATTGGGTATTTTTGTGTCTGTGGACAGCATAACTTTGGTTCCATTGAACGGATCATTTTCAAATTTTAGTATGATGTTTCTTGGCACATGCTTTAGCCCAGGCTGTAATTTTATGTTCCGGGCCCAGCCCGTTTTAGAAAAAGGGGCCAAAAGGGGTTAAATTAGGTGTTTTCACATATTTAACTGTAGAATCTTTATTATTTATTGGATTTTGATGGGGTTTCTTTCAGTAAACTCCTTAGAAAATTTCCAATTACCGGTATGTCAACGGATTTCATGTGACACATACCGTTCATGAGATAAATGGGGCACAAAAGGGGCGAATTTCAAAAATTAAATTTTTTTATTTTTAGTCCGAATTTGATGCAATTTTTTTCAAAGGATTCCTTATGAAAAATTATCATCGCCTCTGTACTATTAGATTTTTGGTGACTTGTTTCCTTACCAAGCTATGAGGGGCCAAAGGGGGCCAAAATCATAAATTTACAGATAACCTAAAATTTTTATTTTTCATCCGATTTCCATGGGATTTTTTTCTTTGGATTCCTCTTGATGTAAGCTTTCAGCATTGTGTCAACGGATTCGGCGTAGCTCTTACCGTTTCCGAGGTTAGAGGGGCCGAAGGGGACCAAAATCGTAAATTTACAGATAACCTGAAATTTTTATTTTTCATCGGATTTCAATGGGACTTTTTCTTTGGATTCCTCTTGATATAGGCTTTCAGTGGTGTGTCAACGGATTTGGCGTAGCTTTTACCGTTTCCGTGCTATAAGGGTTCACAGGGGCCAAAACTGCAAATTTGCAGAATACCTAAAATTATTATTTTTCATCGCATTTTGATGGGATTTTTTTCTTTGGATTCCTCTTGATAAAAGCTTTCAGCAGTATGTCAATGGATTATGCGTAGCTCTTACCGTTTCCGAGCTATAAAGGGTCAAAGAGGAATCATAAGGAGTCATAAGGGCTAATTCTTATTTTCCCTAGTTTGTGTCCAGCTAATTACTGGGTCAATCTCCTTATTGCGTCCATCTAATTATTGTGTCAAGCTCTTTAGTTTGTCCATACTCACTTTAAATTACACATTTTCAAATTTCAGTGGATGACATGCTGCGGTCGTATCATGCTGCGCTCGGCGTAGCCCTTTATTGACGGAGTTATGGGACTTTGACCAAAAATAATGACACTGTTTTAGTGAAAAATTGACCTTGTAAGCACTCTCATGCCTACAAATTTTGAGGGATTCTCATGAAATTTATTCCAAATGATTATACTACTAATACTGTGGTAAACTTTGAAAATCAGCTTTGGTTGATACTTTTTGACGGAGTTATGGGACTTTGACGAAAAAAATGACTCTGTTTTATCCAAAAATTGACCTTGTAAGCGCTCTCATGCCTACAAATTTCAACGGTTTTTCCTGAAATTTATAACAAATGTTTATACCCCTAATACCTTTGTCAAGTATGAAAACAGTCTTGGTCGAGACTTTTTGATGGAGTTATGGGAATTTGATCAAAATAATGACTCCGTTTTATCCAAAAATTGACCTTGTTAGTGCTCTCATGCCTACAAATTTTGACGGATTTTCATGAAATTTTTACCAAATGTGTATACTACAAATACCTTGGTCAAGTTTTAAAATCAGCCTCAGTCGATACTTTTTGACAGAGTTATAGGACTTTGACCAAAAATAACGACTCTGTTTTAGCCAAAAATTGACCTTGTAAGCACTCTTATGCCTACAAATTTTGACGAATTCCTATGAAAGTTATACCAAAAGTTTATACCACTAATACCTTGGTCAAGTTTGAAGATCAGCCTTGGTTGAGACTTTTTGATAGAATTATGGGACTTTGACAAAAATAATGACTCTGTTTTATCCAAAAATTGACGTTGTAAGCGCTCTCATGGCTACAAATTTGGACAGATTTTCATGAAATTTATACCCAATGTTAATACAGTGGACTCCATGCAATCGAATATCGGATAAAGGAATATATCGGCAAATCGAATACGATATCAAAACACCAAACCATTTCCAATAGCTATAGTGTTAATTTCTCTGCCTAATTGGATATCGGATAAGAGAATATATCGCCTATTTGAATAAAAAAATGTGGCTTGTGCTGATCAGAGTCATTGAAATCGAATATTCTAATTACAGGTAATTACAGGTAAACATTCACGCGGAAGTGTCAACAGGTGATGAAGCCATAAAGCTGTCAGGAAATCAATAAATATTACCTAATTAATAAAAAATAAAACATAAATCGTTTCAATTCTTTTGTTTTTGTATACTCATAAGTTTTAATGGTGAGTATTTTGTTTGGTTTTGTGTATTTCTGTCTAGGCAGCGAGATCGTGAAGTTGGAGGTAATTTGTATATTGTTGTATATCTGTACAACGAAAATCAATAACATTATGTATTTAATAAAAAAATGTATGATTTGAATTCCTTTCTTTTGTTTTTGTATTTAATAAAGTTTTTCTGGATGGAAATCTTTTGATTTGTCAATGGTTTTGTGTATTTATTGTGTAAAACAGAGCAAGGGAGATAAATGTCCACGAGAAGTCATTTGCATAATTTGCATATTTGTTCGAAGTTCCTGTGAGACAATGCACAGTGGTTATAAAACAAATTTATTACAAGAAGTCAGTCCTAGGTTCTTGGATCATGGTGTATATTTCTATAAAAAGTCTCCAAATTGTGTAATTAGGAAGATTCTACGAAGATGGATCGCTGACCTACCAGCCCCCATTTTGTTTACAAACTGGCTTTATCCTAAGTTATTTTTAGCACATGATGACAATTGTAACTACATGATTTAATAAAGGGATGATTACACACTGATGAGAGGAAATAAGAAACACAAAACAGAGGAAAATAAGTTTATTCAGATACATAAACAGTTTTATTTATTTTTATACGACCGCAAAAATTTTGCGGTCGTATTATGGTATGGCGCTGGCGTCGGCGTCGGCGTCTGTGGACAGCATAACTTGAGTTCTAGTGAACGGATTGTTATCAAATTTTAGTATGATGTTTGTTGGCACAAGCTTAAGCCCGGGTTTTAATTTCGCGTTCCCTGCCCAACCCGTTTTTGAAAAAGAGGCAAAAAAGGGGCCAAAAAGGGGTAAAATTAGGTATTTTCGTGTCTGTGGACAGCATAACTTTGGTTCTAGTGGATGGATTGTTTTCAAATCTTAGTATAATGTTTCTTAGAACATTCTTGAGAAACGTTTTTTTCCTTTAGGTTTTTGCCCCACCCATTTCAGAATTAGGGGCCAAAAAAGGGTTAAATAAGGTGTTTTCACATATTTGACTGTAGAATCTTTATTATTTATTGGATTTTGATGGAGTTTGTTTCAGTGTGCTCCTGAGGAAATTTCCAATCTGTAGTATGCCAACGGATTTCACGTAGCATGTACCACTCACGAGATAAATGGGGCCCAACAGGGGCAAATCTCAAAAAAAATAATTTTTTTATTTGAAGTCCGATTTTGATGCAGTTTTTTTCAATGGATTCCTTGCGAAAAATTAATATAGCACTCAGCTATTAGATTTTTG
>MJUU01041765.1:107485-127952 GCA_002080025.1 Modiolus philippinarum | reverse complement strand
ACCTCCCTCACTACATTTTTGGTGGTTTTTACAATGTAAAAAGCTGCCCCATCTATTTTTTTGCCAGTAAAAAGATAAAAAAAATCACCTCCCTCATCATTTTAAATGAAAAATGGCCTGAGAACCAATTAATTAATTTTGTATGGCCTAACTAGCTATTTAAATATTATTTACATGTTTCAATAGGTAAACAATGAATAGAGATGTCCATTTTAGTATGAAATCTATATTTAGACTTGTCACAGATTACTTACAGTGGAAATAAAAATCAATAGTAATTCTATAATGAAAGATTTAAACTTTAAGCATATATTTATGTAAACTTGTCTTTAATTATAAGGTGAAACCCTTGAATTTTAACACATTTCTTAGTTTCCACTGAATGTTGAATTTCCTTTCACTTTACTTTAAAACAACCACAAGGGAAAGAGAAATAAATATGTACACCAAATAAAATAAATGCAGTCAAATACATTTAATATTCATTTATTTAATCACTATTTCTGGACTGTTTTGAAATTTATTTACTTGAAAAACCTACTAAGTATTTATGTATAAGGCACTTCTACCTCTTTAATACTATGAAAAAAGCATGAAAGTCAAGCCCAATTCATGCTCCAGTTAAGGTGCACTGATTCTAGTTTATTTTTTCAACCATACTTCATGTCCCTTTCAAAAATATATGAAAAAGGGAAAGAGTTTCAGAGTTTCACTTATACATAAACACTATATGCTAAAAGTTCAAAACATTGATTTAATTTCCACTGTCAGTAATCTGTGACAAGTCCAAATATAGATTTCATACTGAAATGGACATCTCTATTCATTGTTTACTTTAATATTGAGACATGTATAATATTTAAATGGCTAGTCACATGTTCTTTGAAATTTACATAACTGCCACATGTTTTTATTTTTGTTTACACAGGAAGAGCCATTGGTTCTTATACATTAACTCCCTCTGTGAAAATCATGAATAGAAAAATAAATTAACATAGGCAGCTAATGGGCATCTTTTTAATTATGTGAGAAAAAATTCTGAAACTAATAGTCAGAGTTTGTATGAGTGCATTCAATAGATATATGAAAAGAAAAATGTGAAAAAATTAAATTTGGATTTTTATTTAATTTTTTATGGTGGGTCTATAGAAATCAAACGGACAATAATGTTTCTGTAAAAGTCTGTTTATGAATTTTTTTTAGAATCATGTTTTTAGCTCACCTGGCCAAAGGCCATGTGAGCTTTTGCCATCACTTGGCGTCCGTCGTCCGTCATCGTCGTCGTCTGTAAACTTTTCACATTTTGACTATCTCCTCTGAAACCACTGGACCAATTTTTACCAAACTTTACAGGAATGATGTATGGTAGGTCCTTCACAAAGATTGCTGAAATTTGTTCGATCCTCCAAAAAACATGGCTGCCAGGGCCGAACATAGTTTAACATGGGACCCTATGGGAAAATGCACATTTTGGCTATCTCCTCTGAAACAACTGAACAAAACTGAACAAAACTGAACCAAACTTTACAGGAAAGATGTATGGAAGGTCCTTTACTTAGATTGCTGAAATTTTTCTGACCCGCTAAAAAACATGGCCACCAGGGCCGAACATAGTTTAACATGGGACCCTATGGGAAAATGCACATTTTGGCTATCTCTTCTGAAACAAATGAACAAAAATGAACCAAACTTTACAGGAATGATGTATGGAAGGTCCTTTACTTAGATTGCTGAAATTTTTCCGATACGCCAAAAAACATGGCCGCCAGTGCAGATCATAGTTTAACATGGGACCCTATGGGAGAAGCATATATTTGCTATCTCCTCTAAAGCTACTGAAGCAAATTAAACCAAACTTTACAGGAATAATGTATGGAAGGTCCTTTACTTAGTTTGCAGAAATTTTTCAGATCCACTAAAAAACATGACTGCCAGCGCAGAACATAGTTTAACATGGGACCCTATGGGAAAAGCATATATTTGCTATCTCCTCTGAAGCTACTGAATCAAACTGAACCAAACTTTACAGGAATAATGTATGGAAGGTCCTTTATTTAATTGCCAAAATTTTTTCGATCCGCCAGAAAACATGGCCATCATCGCAGGGCATATAGTTTAACATTGGACCCTATGGGAAAAAGCATATATTGACTAACTCCTCTGAAGCTACTGAAACAAATTGAATCAAAGTTTAGAGGAATGATGTATTGAAGGTCCTTTACTTGATTACCAAAATTTTTCCAATCTACCAAAAGACATGGCTGTCAGTGCAGAACATAGTTTTAAATAAACATGGTACCCTATTGGAAAATCATATATATTTGCTATCTCCTCTGAAGCTAATGAAGCAAATTGAACCAAACTTTACAGGAATGATGTATGGAAGGTCTTTCACATAGATTGCCGAAAAGTTTCCGATCCCATAAAAAACATGGCTGCCATCACTGAACATAGTTTAACATTGAACCTAAGGGAAAATCACATTTTCATTTTCTCCTCTGATACCACTGAAGCAAATTCAACCAATCTTTACAGTTAGGATGTATGGAAGGTACTTTACAAAAATGCTCATTTCATTTCAATCTGACAAAAAACATGGCCCCCAGTGCACAACATAGTTTAACATTGGAGCCAGGAATGAGATAACCATCCTTATAATCATCATCTCTGAAACTAATCAAGCAAATTTAACTTAATGTATAGGTGCATTGCAAAAATTATTCATTTCAATAGGATCAGACAAAAAACGCGGGTGCTATTGAAGAACATAGCTAAACATTTGACCCCATTGGTAAGAAAACATCATTTTTAGACATGTATGGCATAGAAGGATTTTGACAGGTGAGCGATATAGGCTCAGTCTCTGAGCCTCTAGTTATTTATCCATCCCACTTGAAAACATTATGCCTTAAATTTATCAGATTTGCTAATTGAATATTTTAGCTTAATTATTGTTTAAATGTATCGAGACAAACAATCCAAAACATTTGTCATTTATTAGACAATTAATGTTATCATCTCAAAGAGGTAACACGATGAGTTAAGCCCCAAGTAGAAATCTTTTATACGGCATGGCAAAAATTTAGATTTCTCATTTTATTGTTTACAGTGTATTTACTTTCCATGTTGGTTTGATTCGTGATAATTTCATAAAAACTAAGTGAGAAATTGTGAAGCTTACCCATGTTGAATTCCACCAGTCTGATGTAAATTTTTGACAATATAAGTCTGAAAATGATTGAAATGATAACCATAGACTTAGGTTTGGACATGTCACAGGGGAGATCATTCAAATTAAAATTTTCAGACCAAGTTAAATTTTTCAGTAGCTTTGCCAATAATTGTTTATATACTTGATCTTTGTATGTAAGAATGTGTACATATTTAAGCTTCAGCATTATACTTGGCTTATTTTATGCTTTCTAAGCTTACTAACTTTTTTTAAGCTTTTATATGGAATCTTGTATTTTACAATACATTTTATTGTAATAATTACAGTAATTTGGAACAGTGGAGACATCTGCCAAGCAGAGCAATTTGATCTTCTTCTTTTCCCTTCTCTTTTCTTGTATAATTGGATACATAAAAAACCTGAGTCATAATTCTTTATCTTATGTTGGAACATCTAACATTATCTGTTGCTACAAATTTGTAAGTGAGGGATCTGTGCCTTCTTGACACATTTTCTAGTTACAAAATTTAAAGGACACAGTTGAAAAATTCTTTGTTTGTTGTTGCCTATAAGTATTTCTATTTTGGGAAGGTATACTTAATGAGAAACAATATTAAAATATTATAAAATCCCGCATTTGAAAAGAAAGCTAGGGGTATATTTTGATAGGTGTCATTATGTATTTCCTTCCATTGCACTCTTTAGTGTCTATAGCATAACTTCATAATGCATTTATGGATTTTAATGGGTATGCAGGCCAGAACAGACCTAACAGACAAACAAATTTTTATTTTTATGTATAATATATTCCAGTATTCTTTTTCCTGGAATTATAACTGGATTTGCTGTCAGGTATGGTCTGGTATTAACGATTCACTGGCCAGTTTTTGGTCCAGTTATTAAAAAAAAGAAAGTTTGATTACAAACTTTACATATGAAGTTTGGATACAATTTAAAATTTTGTCATGATATTGTAGCTTTAATTTTCATGTGTTTAAATTTTTGTTTAAACAGGTATAATGGAGAATCACCGTGACCTAGTTTCTATAGATCTTAATGGAGTTTATACTAACATTGTGTTCATCAATATGCTGACAGATGGTGTACTGGCTCAACAGTTACATGATAGACTTCTCCAGGTAACAGTTAAGGCATAAAAAGATAAGATATATACAGTGTATAGGTTTTATAGTGTAAATTTGTGTATCAATGGAGATTTATAACATTCAGTAAAATGCATTTTGAAAATAACATAAACCACCTTATATATAGCCAAGTAAATTATGTTCTGCCAAATTTTCCTATCAATCACTTTTATCAAATCAGATATTGATTATATATATATGCTGATGCCACAATACAATTATATGCATTGCACTCAATTTGTTGATATAAAAAAGCTTCTTTAACAAAGTGCAGTAGTTTAGGGCTGTTTTAATTGATTTACTAGAACTTAAGTTATCCCATGGAAACCAAGTGCACATATGCCTATGACAAGACTGCCGACAATGCTGCCAGTATCATATCAATATACAACTTCAAAAATTTTTTCAGTCTAATAAAAGGGGCCAAAGGGAAATTTTTTTTTTGTCAGAAAGTGTATTTGCAAAAAAATAGATTAGCTTAAAGGTCAAGGTCACAATTTGTCCCGATTTGGGCATATGTAGTGTTTCTCAAAGACATTTTGTTTAATGTATTAAATTATGTTGCTAGGTAACAGATGAAGAAAAAAGAACAATAGGAGAAGTTATAGTAAAGACTGTGGTCTACAGTAGTAAACGTATCAGATTTGTATTACACACAGATATAACAGCAGAAGAAGTTGAAATGGCAAAGAAAAAATTCCAGTTTGTGTTACGAGAACTTTCTTCAAAGTAAACAATTTAATATAAATCTTAATGAATGGGTTGTGAAATGTTTATTTGATTATTGTTTTTGAGAGATGATTTTTTAAGAAAGTTCTATGCAGATTAACAAAAAATCATGTATGAGTACTGTCAATAATGACTAATTACTGCACATTGAAGTCAATGATATATTTTTTTATGTCTTTCATTTGTTTTTTGATATTTATTGTTACTGATTTTGTGAATTATAACATGTTTATATACCAAAGATAACATTTGATATAATTTTTATATGGTATCTGATTACTAGGGCATTGTACATTTTTACTGCACTTTTAATGAAACAGAGGCATTATAGTAGTGGATACACGGGTAATTTTCTGGAAGCAATAGATGAATTTCCAACTGGTGAATCTTCCCGGAAAATTTTGAAGTCACAATATTGATTTTTTGGACGTCACAATCTCACGTTGCACAATTCAGGTCAATCGTAGCAATTCATTCATAAACAGAAATTGGAAATTGGTCTATACATTAAGGCAATCGATATTTGGAAAGCAATCATTACTGCTACAAACTCACAATAAAAAGTTCTACGTCATTGCTACATGTATTTCTCAACTTTACTGTGACATTAAGCTATCCTCTTCTGTTTGCCAGGTTTATCTTTACTTTTGATAAAAGAGTATGTTGGATATAAAGTCAACAACATTGCACGCAAAACAACTGACTGAAACATTTTACTTATGTTTTTGTTCATTTAGATATCCATAAACTGTATATATTTTATAAAAATACAATTAAAAGTTGAATACCTCACTAGCACAAGAACTGAATAGTGCTTAACATAACTACAGGCATATATCTGTATCAGAACTTAAAAAAGGAAATTTACATATGAACATTGAAATAAAACCTTTGAATTACAAACTGAATCCAGATGTTCCAATTAAGAATATTCCATATTAAGAAAAATACACGATTCAGTAATCAATGACAGCAGATTATATCCCCTGTAAATATTATCTTTTCCCCTAAAGTAACTATTATTTCTCACTTTTGAGACACAGCAGTTCCTATTTTTAGCGGTGTGAGATTTCCTTGTCTTGCACTAGTGTGAGACAAAAAAATCATGTGCAGTTTACCAGCAAATATTGTGTTTTCATATTTAGGGGCTGTAGTCTACACCTATCCACATAAGTGATCATAAGTGGATTAAATCTATGTATTATTAAATTGTTATATTCTTTGAAGTAAAATTTAAAAGGAAAATACAAGAAAAATCGTCTTTAAAAATATGGCGCGCTCGGGTATACATTCCTGATTTTATGACATTACCAAAAGGGACATAACTCCTTGTGTAAACAGACGAAAAAGGGGCAACATTTTTGTGTTGATTTTAGTATATTTTAGACTGAATACAGTGAGAAATAAAATCAAACACCAGTGGAAGTGCGAGACAAGAGAATCCCAGACACCCTCGGGTAAGATTTCAATCATCTCGCACTCAGCAAGCTTCGTCCGAGACTGGAAATCTTATTCTGAGATTCTCCTGTCTCGCACTTCCCCTGGTGTTAGATTCCTAATATCCTGGTAATGTAGAGCTAAGTATTACAAAAATATAAAAAAAATCTTGGGTAAACCGTCCGGATTGTGTAGAAGTTAAATCCATTAAGATTATAGCTGTAATGAGTTGTAATTTTTAAAAACATTTGCGGTAATGTGCTACCTCTAAATTTCTTTGTTCTCCAGGTTTAATCGCTTTTCATTTGATAATCCAAATTGGAAATTGGAAATTTGCTACAGGTTTTGAATTTTATGTATCTTTTCCAGTTAAAAAAAATGCTTGATTTTTTTAAACCCTGTCACACTAAGTCTGTCCATCGATCTGTCCTTCCCCCGAAGGTTTCCTACTGATATAAATTTGTGAATGAAATAGTCTTCAACTTTGGTATGTAAGTTGTTTACAACAAAACTCAGATTAAGTTCGATTTCAGGTCCAGAGGTCAATGTGGTTCTTGAGTTTATGCCTCCTGAAACTTTTAAATTTTTGCAAGTATTTGGAATTTTGGCCAATAACTTATGAAACAGAATATCATTCTGTTTTCAAACTTGATATGCAAGTTGTTTACCAAAACAATCAGTCCATGTTCAATTTTGGGCACAAGTATTTCTAGAGTTATTAAGTTAAATTTTTTTTTTAAAAAAGGCAAAATATTGGGGTTTCTGAACAAAATTAGATACAGTCTTGAAGCTTGGTGGCATGCAAGTTGTTGACTACAATATTCAAGAATTGAAGCAAAGTACAATTAAGAGTTCTTTAGAATAAGTGACCCTGGAGTTATGCTTCTCTTAAAACTTTGAATTGTTTTTTTTGTAATTTATGATGTTTCTTACCTAAAACTTGTCAACAGAAATTAAATAATTTCTGTAAAATTGACATGCAAACTGCTAAATCAAGTAATATTTTGCATTCAACAGTTCTTAGGAGATAGTGGTTTTGGATAAATTTTTTTGGAGTGACATGATATCATGTAATTCTCCATTAATATTTTAAGACAATAAATTTGTCTAAGAACTTTTATTACCTGAAAGTAATAGTCACTGCCATAATTCATTAGCATAAAGCATTCAATTTTATATCATTCTAATTTTTTTAAGCTGTCTCAAAGAACCACACAAAGGCTAGTCATGTTAATAATTTACTTGTACATGTGCAGAAAAATCTTGATATATTTCTTCTGAAGAAAGTGACGTTAACAGTATTAAATTGTTACAAATATTTTATCTACAATATGTATCATGAAAACGAGTATTTTTGTACTTATTACTTTTTATATGACCGCAAAAATTTTGCGGTCGTATTATGGTATGGCGCAGTTGTCGGTGTCAGCGTCTGTGGCCAGCATAACTTTGTTTCTAGTGAACGAATCATCGTCAAATTTCAGTACGAGGTTTCTTGGCATAAGTTAAGCCCGGGTTATAATTTCAGGTTTGTGGCCCCACCCATTTCAGAAAAAGTGGCCAAAAAGGCATAAAATTCGGTATTTTCGTGTCTGTGGACAGCATAACTTTGGTTTAAGTGAACAGAGCATTTTCGTATGATGTTTCTTGGCACATGCGTAAGCCCGGGTTATAATTTTATATTCCTGGCCCCACCTGTTTCAGAAAAAGGGGTCAAAAGGGGTTAAATTTGGTGTTTAACATATTTGACTGTAGAATCTTTATTCTTTATCGGATTTTGATGGGGTTTCTTTCAGTAAACTCCAGAGAAAATTTCTAATCTGGAGTAGCCAATGGATTTCACGTGGCATGTACCATTCACAAGATAAATGGGCCCAAAAGGGGCAAATTTCAAAAATTTCAATTTTTTTATTTTTAGTCCGATTTTGATGCAGTTTTTTGCAATGAATTCCTTATGAAAAATTAACATAGTGCTACACCACCAGATTATTGATAACCTTTTTCCTTTCCAAGCTATGAGGGGCCTAATGGGACAAAAATTGCAAACATGCGGATAACCAAAAATTTTTATTTTTCATCTAATTTCAATGGGATTTTTTTCTTTAGATTTCTCTCATTGTAGGCTTTCAGTAGTATGTCAACAGATTTGGCGTAGCTCTTCCAGTTTCTGAGCTATAAGGGGTCAAAGGGGCCAGAATTGCAATTTTATTGTCACCTGCTGTAAGCAGTCGACACATAGGGATTACTATCCGTCGTCTTACGTCGTCATCCTGCGTCGTCTGTTGGATTTTGTATCCGCAACTCCTCCAAAACAGCTGGTCCGATTTCAACCAAGCTTTTAGGATATTTTGTTCACCTGGTGTAGTTGTGCACCTGATACTTAAAATTGGTTTAACAGATTTTAGAGGTTTACGGAGCCAAAATAGCTCATATGTTAATCTGGTTTGTTAATCCACAGCTCCATCATAACTATATGTCAGATTTCATCCAAACTTGCATGATATGTTGTTCATCTGATCTTATTGCGCAACTTATATGTAAAATTTTGATTTTATAGATTTTAGAGGTTTACTGAGCCAAAATAGCTCATTTGTTAATTCAGTTTGTTAATCTGCAATTCCTTCAAAGCTGTAAGTCATATTCCAACCAAGTTTCAGGATATGTTGTTCACCTGATATAATTGTGCACTTGTTACTTAAAATTTTGATTTACAAACATTAGAGGTTCACTGAGCCAAAATAGCTCATTTGTTAATTTATTTGTAAATCTGCCACTCCTGCAAAATTGTCTGTCAGATTCCAACCGAACTTTCAGTATATATTGTATATCAGATCTGGTCATGCATGTTATACTTAAAATTTTGTTTACAGATTTTAGAGGTTTGCCAAACCAACATAGTTCCTTTGTTAATTCAGTTTGTTCAAAAAAAGAACTCGTATTCCAAATAAATTTGCAGGATATGTTTTTCTCTTAATCTAGACATGCACCTGATGCCTAAAATTTTAATTTTATAGATTTTAGAGGTTCACTGGGCCAAAATGGCTCTTCTGTAGTGCAGGTGACACAAGTGTTCCATGGAACACCCATCAATTTTTAGAAATATGTGAAATATTATTTTTGATCAGATTTTGATGGGATTTTTTTCTTTGGATTCCTCTCAATGCAAGCTTTCAGATGTATGTCAACAGATTTGATGTAGCTCTAACCATTTCTGGGCCATAAGGGGTCAAAGGGGCCAGAATTGTAATTAATAGAAATACGTGAAATCTTTATTTTTCATCAGATTTTGATGGAATTTTTTTCCTTGCCATTCTCTCATTGTAAGCTTT
The DNA here is from genome assembly GCA_002080025.1 of Modiolus philippinarum. Lineage (NCBI taxonomy): Eukaryota > Metazoa > Mollusca > Bivalvia > Mytilida > Modiolidae > Modiolus > Modiolus philippinarum. The sequence goes on along the minus strand of MJUU01041765.1, from coordinate 118,140 downwards.
AAGTATTATTCAGTGGATTTGGCATAGCTCTTACCGTTTCCGAGCTATGAGGGGGTCAAAGGGGCCAAGATTGCAATTATAAGAAATCTTTATTTTTCATCAGATTTTGATGGGATTTGTTCTTTTGATTATCATACCTGTCAACTCTTCCAATTTCGTCGGGAGGCTCCCGATATTTTGTCCAAAATTCACGTATCTCCCGCCTGCTACCAATCTCCCGAGCGGGAGCTCAGAATCTCCCGATTTTCGGAAAATCGCCAAAAATGGAAGTATGATGCTCATAATCTTTGTCACTTTCATCTAATTGCCCTAAATGCTAATTTTATTACACCTGTTCTGCTAATAGGAAGGTTCGCGAACCTCATTAGTGATGTCACAAAATCTAATTTACATATGCAAATTAGCATTTTTGGTTGGCAAAGTCGTAGTTAGACCGCTTTTTAACAATGTATAATAATTTTTGATATTTTGTAACTTTTTTATTACCCATCCGATTTTGGATCTGTAAAATGCGTAATAAACTTCAAGATTTTCATATTTTTTCTGCCGATTTACTTTTTAAAATTTTCCTGTAGAAAATTTTTTATGCGGTTTTAAATAATGTCAAAATTGAAGAAATTTGTATACTTTACAAAAATGCTAATTTTATACATTTTGAAGATTAATATATTAAAAAAAAATAATACCCTGTAAAAGTGTAAACAATCCAGAATTTCAATCAAAGGAATTATCAAAATATCTCAATTAACAATTTCGTACGAGTGAATTGAAAATGACATTTTTATGACCCTAATCAATTATCACGATTTCTTGCCCACCAAATTTACCTTTTCGAGTCTGTGACGTCACGGCGAACCTTCCTATTACAAACATTCATTGGCAATGTTTACCTTAGTTATGACCTAATTACCTGTCAATCAGAGATTACCTGCTTAACGAAATTGCAATTTCCAGTCAATTGCTTAAGATAATTAATTTTTTTCTAACATTGAATTTCTTTTCCACTATATTTTCACAATAAAATTCCCTTTGAAGACAGGAAAAAATATCTATTTTTACCAGAACACGTTTTTTGACAACTGGGTTGTTTCCCTTTAAAATTTGTGTTTTAACTTTAGGAATTTTATTCTAGAGCATTTTAATTATGATCCATTTGTATTAATTATCAAAAACAAATTTGAACTTAAGTTTAAAGACTTGGAAATGTTTTAAAGCAAACTTTGTTGATATTTGCAAAATTCTTAATTTTTCTATACTAATTCAAGGAAATTTCTTTCACAATATTAAAAAAATAATTTAATTGCCTTTCTCACTTACACAATATGGGGTCACAGAACTATCAATATGATACTCATTCTGCCTTGCATAGACAGAGCAGGTGGGAAAGTACTGAGATAAGAGTAAAATTACTGACAAGTAATGACTTACCCTATAATTGTGTGCTTGATCGCAGAACATTACATAACAGTATATACATATATAATAGTATCATTTAATTGTGTTAAAATTGGCCTGAATATTTGTCGCGAAAGCCTCTTACGGCAAATCTCCCTACTTGAGAAAATTTTTGGTAGGGAGATCTCCCTACTTGAGACAATTTTGGTAGGGAGATCTCCCTACTTGGGGCTTTCAAAGGTTGACAGGTATGGATTATTCTCATTGTAAGTTTTATTTCCACTAGTTTGTGTCCAGCTAGTTACTGTATCAAGCTTTTTTTTGTGTCCATCTATTTACTGTATCAAGCTTTTTACTGTGTCCACATTTGCTTTGAATTACACTTGTTCAACTTCAGTGGTCGACATGCTGAGGTCTTATTTGCTGCGCACTGCGTAGCCCTTTATTTTACCTATATTAATACTTTGTACAATGATTTCGATGTAAACTTACATTCTATATAACGGAGGTTTTGATTGGTCAAAACTGACGGTCAATTCCACCTTCTATACACCTGGGACAAAGTAGGTTCCCTGTTTAATCTGGTTCCTAATATTGTTACAAAAACACAAGTCAAAAATAGAACATGAATTCGTTTAATTGCATTAGAATCGCAATAACAGTGTATTATTTGAATACCCGAGGGCGTCAATCTTGATTTGACAGTCAAATCTATATCTGGTATTCAAATAATGTACTCTTATTGCTTAAGGTGGTTGAGGTGACTAAAACTGCACATCCATCTAGCGAATCTTATGAAAATTAAAATTTACCATTAAAATGTACTTGTTTGTTAAAAACAGCAGTGGATTGAGCCTTTGAGAAAAAGGGGAGATTCCAATACAGTTCTTTTCAGTTATTTTAACATCTTTTGTAAATATTTGCCAAAGTTCAGCACAAGTTGTTATTTTTTTTATAGAAACAAGGGGAGCCCCCCCATCCCTTTTTGTACCACTCCATCAACAAAGAAAACCCAAACTCTTTTGGAGGTAGTGATGGAAATCAGTCACATTCCTCCCATTTTGTTTAAAAAAACTCTTTTCTATATAATTTTTTTATTCCCAGAAATCCCTTAAGAAAGCCAAGAGGTTATTTAATATTTTTATATGACTGCAAAAAAATTTTTTGAGGTCGTATATTGGTATGGTTGCTGTCATCGTCGTTGTCTGTAGACACTTTTGTTTTTGGTCAATAATTCAAGTTACATTTGATCAACCCTTATTAAATTTTAACACAATGTTCCTTGGCAAAAAAGGAAGGCTTGGAATGATTTTGGTTATTTTAGCCCCTCCCATTTTTAAAAGAGGGGCCAAAAAGGGTTAAATTGGGTGTTTTCACATATGTGGCTGAAGAATCTTTATTTTTCATCGGATAGTGATGGGGTTTCTTTCAGTGTTCTCCTTAGAAAATTTCCAATCTGTAGTATGCCAATGGATTTCATGTGGCATGTACCGTTCACGAGATGCAGTGGAATCCTTTAGAAAAAATAATACAGTGCTGCACCATCAGATTTTTGATAACTTGTTTCCTTTCCAAGCTATGAGGGGCCCAATGGGGCCAAAATTGCAAACATGGAGATAACCTAAAATTTTTATTTTTCATCAGATTTTGATGGGATTTTTTACGTTGGATTCCTCTCATTGTATGCTTTCAGTAGTATGTCAACAGATTTGTCGTAGCTCTTAACGTTTCCAAGATATAAGGGGTCAAAGAGGCCAAAATTGCAATTATTAGAAATATGTGAAATCTTCCATTTTCATCAAATTTCTTTCTTTGGATTATTCTCATTGTGTAAGCTTTCACTACTATGGCAATAGATTTTGCGTAGCTCTTACGGTTTCCAAGCTATAAAGGGTCAAAGGGGCCAAATTGCTTATGGTGGTTCAGGTGACTATTAAACTGCACATCCATCTCGCGAATCTGATGAAAATTAAAATTTACCATTAAAATGTACTTGTTTGTTAAAAACAGCAGTGGATTGAGCCTTTGAGAAAAAGGGGAGATTCCAATACGGTTCTTTTCAGTTATTTTACAATCTTTTGTAAATATTTGCCAAAGTTCAGCACAAGTTGTTTTTTTTTTTATAGAAACAAGGGGAGCCCCCCCCCCCCTTTTTGTACCACTCCATCAACAAAGAAAACCCAAACTCTTTTGGAGGAAGTGATGGAAATCAGTCACATTCCTCCCATTTTGTTTAAAAAAACTCTTTTCTATATAATTTTTTTATTCCCAGAAATTTCTTAAGAAAGCCAAGAGGTTATTTAATATTTTTATATGACTGCAAAAAAATTTTTGAGGTCGTATATTGGTATGGTTGCTGTCATCGTCGTTGTCTGTAGACACTTTTGTTTTTGGTCAATAATTCAAGTTACATTTGATCAACCCTTATTAAATTTAAACACAATGTTCCTTGGCAAAAAAGGAAGGCTTGGAATGATTTTGGTTATTTTAGCCCCTCCCATTTTTAAAGGAGTGGCCAAAAAGGGTTAAATTGGGTGTTTTCACATATGTGGCTGAAGAATCTTTATTTTTTATCGGACAGTGATGGGGTTTCTTTCAGTGTTCTCCTTAGAAAATTTCCAATCTGTAGTATGCCAATGGATTTCATGTGGCATGTACCGTTCACGAGATAAATGGGCCCAAAAGTAATTAAATTTTTATTCCGATTTTGATGCAGTTTTTTGCAGTGGAATCCTTTAGAAAAAATAATACAGTGCTGCACCATCAGATTTTTGATAACTTGTTTCCTTTCCAAGCTATGAGGGTCCAACCTGGCCAAAATTGCAAACATGCAGATTACCTAAAATTTTTATTTTTCATCTGATTTTAATGGGATTTTTTTCTTTAGATTCCCCTAATTGTAGGCTTTCAGCAGTATGTCAACAGATTTGCTGTAGCTCTTACTGTTTTTGAGCTATAAGGGGTCAAAGGCGCCAAAATTGCCATTTAATCTTTATTTTACATCAGATTTTGATGGGATTTTTTTCTTTGGATTCCTTTCATTGCAAGCTATCAGTGGTATGTCAACAGATTTGCCGTAGCTCTTACCACTTCTGAGCTATAAGGGGTCAAAGGGGCCAAAATAGCAACTTTTAGAAATATGTGAAGTCTTTATGTTACATCAAATTTTGATGGGATTTTTTTCTTTGGATTCCTATCATTGCAAGCTTTCAGCAGTGTGGATTTTGATGGGGTTCATATCTTCGGATTCCTCTTATCATATAGTTAAAGTATTATGTTGACCAGTTTGACATACCCATTACCATTTCTGATATTTATAAGGAATTATTAGGGCCAATTTTTATTTTCCTTAGTTTGTCTACAGCTAATAACTGGGTCAAGCTATTTATCGTGTCCATTTAATTACTGTATCAAGCTCTTTACTGTGTCCTCATTCATTTTGAATTACACTTGTTCAAATTTCAGTGTTCAACATTCTGCGGTCGTATCATACTGTGCTCGGCGTAGCCCTTTATTATTTTCAAATGACTTTTCAGGGTATTTGAAAAAAATATTTTGATCATGCAGAACTATAAAACACTACTAAATTCTTTTTTTTTTAATCAGTTTTCTCTAATGATATGTCAAGTTTAAACCGGTTTAATTTTCTTTATTCAACATATGTTAAAGAAAGCCCCATGCTATTTCCCGCCAAATCTATTCAGAATACAGTTCTCGGTCTTTATCATTGATCATTAGAGAAAGAGATTACACCACTTTATCCCGATTATTACCATATTTTATCCACTCTTGATAGTTAAATTTAAAAATTTTAAAATGCTCGGCAAGCCTCGGATTTAAAATTTTAAAATTTAACTATCTCTAGTGGATAAAATATGGAAATGAATGGGATCTTGTGGTGTAATCTATATTTAACTTCCACAGGATGTGAGGTCAAACCAAGTGTACTTTTATGACTGTTGATATTTATTTTTACTTTTAATCATGCATAGCTAAACTGCTAAAATTTATTTTTTTAAATTAATTTTAACATCCATTGGGTGTAGGTGTAAGGTCAAGCCAAGTGTACTTTTATGACTTTTGATGTTTTCTTATGTGCATTTTGAAAAACATTTTATTTTTAGATTTCAAGTGTATTTCCTACTGCACCATAACTTTGAATTACACAAAACAGCTGTGACTATTTTTATCCTTAGCTGACCTTTGATGCACTTTTAGAGACAGTATGTTAGTTCCTGTTGACACAAATTGTTGCTATTTTTAGATGACCTTTGATGTACTTCAATAAACCTATGTATATTTTGTCATGCAGTTTGTGTTACTATTTTTATACTCAGGTGACATGTGGTGTACTTTTTCAGTTTGTTGATATGTAATAAATTTCACAAATAACTACAATTTTTAGACATTTGTACAATTAATCATAATTATTTTGAATGTAAACAATCAAGTTACTAGAATTAGGATGTTGTTCGAAATTATATGATATATAGAGAAATGATAATGACCAAAGAAAATTAAAACAGTACAGTGTTTGAATAACCAAGGACATCAGTAATACATTCTAATGCACCTTATGTTTGTAATGCTAATTTTCATTGGATGGCGTCAGAATTTTGAGGGGGTAAAATCCACAATTTACTGTGGGAACCAATAGCTACGTAATGCCGCAGACGCACACCAAACTTCCTGTGATTTAAAAATCGATTTTAAATGGTTTTTTTTTTTGGATTTGCATTAGAATAGAGATAACTAAACTGTATTTTAGGGTCTTCAGGGGTAAATCTAAGATTTTACTGTCCCAAACATCCGTTTTCCAGCTCCGCTAACACGACGCTGGAATACTTAGTTTGTGACAGTAATATTTACAATTTACCCCTTCAGATCCTAAAATACAGTATGATTATCTCTTAATTTGACAGTTCAAAATGCAGTTTACTAGTGATGCAAAGTGGAACCTGTATTCCGATATATTTACCTGGAAATCAAGATTTAAGATCTCAAAGATTCAAACTGCAATCAAACAATTTCATGTTGTTTTATTGCTTTATAAATCATTCTTTGGTGAAATTACAAAGACTTTTTGTTATATTTTAATGCTTTAACAGATTTTTCATTTTATTTTTACAATATACATTAGGAAGTGATTGTTAAATGAAAATAAAAGAGAAATATGAATTTTTTGTGTTGTATATGTACTCGTCATATAAAATTAATGTCCAAGCTTGTCTCCCAAATATTTTGATTTAATCTGCACTAAGAGACATTATTTGTTGAAATGGCCATATGCAGAAACTTAATGAACAGTAACTTTGGTATTTTGTTATTTATTCCATATTTATAACCTGTTAGTTGATCCTGATTAAAAAGGCTCAGTTCACTATTCTGGCCACTGTTGCTCATACAATTTCACTCGTTTTAACTGCATGTTTAGAAATATAACATGAATATTGAGTTGTTATACCCCCACAAACAAAGTTAGGGGGTATATAGGAATCACCCTGTCTGTCTGTCTGTCTGTCTGTCCGTCCACACTTCTCGTAAGCGCAACTCCTCTTAAACCACATGAAGGACTTTACAAAAAGGAAGGATACTATATGGAGATGTGCATGAAGGAATATAATTATTGTCCAAAACCAGGAAGGGGAAATAATTTGACTTTGACTTTTCGTTGATTCCCTATGTATGGGTTACCTCGTAAGCACAATTCCTCTTAAACCACTTGAAAGATTTTGATGAAACTTTAGACAAAGGAAGAACACTATATGTAGATGAGCTTGAAGGAATATGATTATTGTTTGAAATCAGGGAGGGGAGATAATTTAACTTTGAATTTTCATTTATTCCGTATGTATGGAGGCTACCTCTTAAGCTCAACTCCTCTTAAACCACTGGAAGGATTATGATGAAACTTTACACAAAGGAAGAATATTATATGGAGATGTGCATGAAGGAATGTAATTATTGTACGAATCCAGGAAGGGGAGATAATTTGACTGTGCTTCTGCAATTATCTTTTTTTTTTCGAGAAATAATGTAAAGCATATATATTGTGAAAAAAAAACTGTTGAAGAGACACTTTTTTCATTGTAATCCTCTTGAAAAGTTGTTTTCAAAATGTTGCAATGAAATCTCTAATGCTTATGAATTTTGTGCAAAATGTCAAATAGGCTAAAAAAGGGTGAATTTTATATTTGTCCAATTAAGACAGAGTATTTTCACTGGAACCCTTGTGAAAAATTCTTTCTTGAAGATTATATCATTGTGTCCATACTTGTATTGTGTCCACACCTGTACTTGTCCACACCTGTATTGTGTCCACACCAACTTAAATTTGAACTTGCCATATCGATCCAGGGTTCAATGATTCGGCGACAGTTCTTGTTTTTATTAATATGACATTAAGAATTTGTGATGGGTTTTATGAAACACTTCAAAATGATTTGAAATCAGTTTGTTTTTAGTTGGAGATCTGTCAGTATTCATTTCCCCTGAGCTGTCTGCCAGATTTGAATATTAAACCCACAATTGAATTTTAGATGCATCCACATATACCAGCTTCTGTTGTCATATAGATCAAAATCATAGCCACAGGTCCGATTATGGTGTGTGATGCATTTTATTCCACACACCAAGTTTGATATATCTTTTACTAAAATTTATTGAACAGGTTGGGCGTGGCTTAATTTTCTCTATATTGTAGGTAGGTTTAAAATGAATAATCCCGATATAATTGACCCGCGACCAGTCAGGTCAATTAAATAGAGTAATAGGTGCTTTGATACAAATGTATGCTCAAAACATGAAACTAAACAAGATTTTATTATCATACAAGGGAACAGCAACAGTATATGAAATATTGCCTTGCATCCACATACCAAGTTTTATTAAAAGTAAATTTACTTTTTGCAGATGGCTATTTTGACAACTTTTGTCTCACCAGTCCAGATAAAATCAAAACATGGGAAATCCAGATATCGAAAGATGAATAAAAGACGATAGGGAACACATTACCAAACAGATCGAAATTAAAAGCCAAAATAACAAGGTAAAATTATATGCCCATTCAGGTTAATGACTTTACTTACATATTTTTTCTTAACTCCCTTGAAGTTGCATGTGTTGTTGAGTGACATGTAAAACCCCACTCTTACCAAATTTCCCATGAAACAGGAATTTGAAATGGAAGAGCAACAAAAAACTCAAACAAGGGGATTAGAGTGACCTTAATGCAAAATAAATTTTAAACTTAGTAGTAAGTCTAGTACGGAAGACATGTGTAGCCTGCCTAAACTGAGTTCCATCAAACAGGAAGTGGGCATGCAAGAGATCCCAAACTTTATTACACGATATAGGTGCCCATACTGATACTCCATACTGAATTGAAGAAGGCTGGGATATGTGATTCCTGAGAACAACGTGACAGAAATTTTCAAGACACAAAAAATATTCTATGTTCCGTCAAACAGGAAGTGGGCATTCGAGAGATTCCGAACTCTATTACACGGTATAGGTTCCCATACTGATACTCCATGCCAAATTGCAGAAAACTCGGATACATAGTTCCTGAGAAAAATGTGACAGAAATTTTTGTGACGCAGACGCAAGACGACGGATAGTGATCCCAATATGTCGCCACTGCGTGAACGCAGGCGACACAATAATACATTATTGAAATTGTAAAGTTTTAAAAAATTTTAAATTTGATATAAGGAAGTCACATGCCAAATAGGAACTCCCTTCAACTGAAAGAAAAAGTTAAGTTCTATAAGCAAGGTTCAACTTTTTTTTTTTAATTGCCATCAGGGTAATGTCAAGGTCAAAATGTCTGGCACTGTCAGAAAGCTCTCTTCATAGGGAAGTCACATGCCAAATATAAACACCCTATCACTAAACAAATAACTTCTAGAAGCAAGGTTAAAGTTTTTAAAAAATTGCCCTCAGGGCAAGGTCAAGGTCAAAATGTCTAATAATATGGTGTCGCCAGAAGCTATCATTATAACAAAGTCACATATCAAATATGAACATCCTACCTCTAAATGTCTACCTTATAGGAGCAATGTTAAAGTTTTTTAAAAATTGCCCTCAGGGCAATGTCAAGGTCAAAAGGTCTACAAATATGGTATCAACAGAAAGCTCTCACAGTAATTAAGTAACATGCCAAATATGAACACCCTATCACTAAACAAGTAATTTCTAAAAGCAAGGTTAAAGTTTTGAAAAATTGCCCTCAGGGCAGGGTCAAGGTCATAATGTCTACAAATATAGTACAGCTAGAAAACTCTCAACATTAGGAAGTAACATACCAAATATGAACACCCAAACAAAACACCCTACCACTAAAGCCCTACCTTCTAGAGGCAAGGTTAAAGTTTTTTTTACAAATTGCCCTCAGGGCAAGGTCAAGGTCAAAATGTCTACAAGTATGGTACCAGAAGAAAGCTCTCATCATAATGAAGTTACATACCAAATATGAACACCCTACAACTAAAAGCCTACCTTCTAGAGGCAAGGTTAAAGTCAAAATGTCTATAAATTTGGTACCACTAGAAAGCACTCATCATGATGAAGTTACATACAAAATATAAACACCCTACCGCTAAAAGCCTACCTTCTATAGGCAAGGTTAAAGCTTTTATACGACCGCAAAAAAATTTTTGAGGTCGTATATTGGTATGATACTGGCGGCGTCGGCGTCGGTGTCGGCGTCGGCGTCGTCGGCGTCGTCGGTGTCGTCGGCGTCGTCGGCGTCTGTAGACTCTTCGTTTCCGTGCGATAACTTCAGTTCTAGTTGATCAATCCTTATGAAATTTTAACATAATGTTGCTTATCACAAAAGGAAGGTTGGGATTGGTTTTGGGTATTGTGGCCCCGCCCGTTTTTTAAAAAAGGGCCAAAAAGGGCCAAATTAGGTGTTTTCATATATTGGGCTGTAGAATATTTATTATTTATCGGATTTTGATGGGGTTTCTTTCAGTGTGATCCTTAGGAAATTTGGAATCAGAAGTATGTCAACGGATTTTATGTCACGTGTACCGTTAATGAGATAAATGGGTCCCAAATGGGGGAAATCTCAAAAATCTATTTTTTTCATTTCTTGTCCGATTTTGATGCAGTTTTTTTCATTAGATTCCTTATGAAAAATTAATATGGCGCTCAACTTTTATATTTTTGGTAACTTGTTTCCTTTCCGAGCTATGAGGGGCCGAACGGGGCCAAAATTGCAAATTTGCTGATTACCTGAAATTTTTATTTTTCAT
>MJUU01041765.1:95415-107406 GCA_002080025.1 Modiolus philippinarum | reverse complement strand
TTTTATTTTTCATCGTATTTCGATGGGATTTTTTGCTTTGAATTCCTCTTGATATAAGCTTTCAGAAGTATGTCAACAGATTTTGCGTAGCTCTTACCGTTTCCGAGCTACAAGGGGTCAAAGGGGCCAAAATTGCAAAATTGCTGATTACCTGAAATTTTTATTTTTCATCGGATTTCGATGGGATTTTTTTCTTTGAATTCCTCTTGATATAAGCTTTCAGAGGTATGTCAACAGATTTTGCGTAGCTCTTACCGTTTTCGAGCTACAAGGGGTCAAAGGGGCCAAAATTGCTAATTTTTGAAATATGTGAAATCTTTATTTTCCATCGGATTTCGATGGGATTTTTTTCTTTGAATTCCTCTTGATATAAGCTTTCAGTAGTATGTCAACGGATTTTGCGTTGCTCTTACCGTTTCCGAGCTACAAGGGGTCAAAGGGGCCAAAATTGCAAATTTTCGAAATATGTGAAATCTTTATTTTTCATCGGATTTCAATAGGATGTTTTTTCTTTCGATTCCTCTTGATGTAAGCTTTCAGCAGTATGGCAGCGGATTTTGCGTTGCTCTTACCGTTTTCGAGCTACAAGGGGTCAAAGGGGCCAAAATTGCAACTGATTCAAGCTCTTTATTGTGTCCATTTAATTACTGTATCAAGCTCTTTACTGTGTCTTCATTTATTTGAATTGCACTCATGTTCAAATTTCAGTATTCGACATGCTGCGGTCGTATCATGCTGCGCTCGGCGTAGCCCTTTATTTATAAATTGCCATTAGGGCAAGGTCAAGGTCAAAATGTCTACAAGTATGGTACCAGAAGAAAGCTCTCATCATAAGGAAGTTACATACCAAATATGAACACCCTACAACTAAAAGCCTACCTTCTAGAGGCAAGGTTCGTTTTTTTACAAACTGCCCTTAGGGCAAGGTCAAGGTCAAAATGTCTACAAGTATGGTACCAGAAGAAAGCTCTCATCATAAGGAAGTTACATACCAAATATGAACACCCTACCACTAAAAGCCTACCTTCTAGAGGCAAGGTTTAAGTTTTTTTTTAAATTGCCCTAAGGGCAAGGTCAAAATGTCTACAAGTATAGTACCAGAAGAAAGCTCTCATCACAAGGAAGTCACATACCAATTATCAACATCCTAGCTATTCAGGTCTCAATTCCACAAGCCAGGTTTAAGTTTTGCTGACGCCGACGCCGACGGTATGACAATAGCTCTCCAGACATTCGTCCCGGCGAGCTAAAAAGCCTACCCTCTAGAGGCAAGGTTAAAGTTTTTAAAAAATTGCCCTCGGGGCAAGATCATGGTCAAAATGTCTAAAAAGATGGTACCAACAGAAAGCTCTCATCATAAGGAAGTTACATACCAAATATGAACACCCTACCACTAAAAGCCTACCTTTTAGAGGCAAGGTTAAAGTTTATTAACAAGATGGGAGCAGTCGGAAACGATAGCTAATCCCCTCGCCTGTAGCAATTGAATTTCAAAATTCAGTTAAAATTTCAAAATATTCTCAAAATCTCAAAAGCACCATTCCTCTCCAAGACGCATCCGCTGACCTAAGATGATTGATCTGCCACATGTAGTTTCTCAGGTATGAACCCTAACGCAAATTTTAACCCGAGTCAGTGAAGCGTAAAATGTAGGTCAGAGTGACCCAATTATCATCTGAAGCAGCATCACTCTCCAAGACGCATCAACTGACCAAAGATGATTGATGTCCCACATGTAAGTTCTCAGATATGATCCTTAACGCAAACTATAACCTGAGGTGGGACGAACAGACGGATGGACGAGATGCTATATCCCCTCCCCAACTCCGTTGGGCGAGGGGATAATAATTCCCCTAAGGGCAAGGTCAAGGCCAAAATGTCTACAAGTATGGTACCACAAGAAAGCTCTCATTACAAGGAAGTCACATACTAAATATTTACATCCTAGCACTTGAGGTCTCCATTCCACAAGCAAGGTTAATTTTTTGCCGACGACGCCGACACCAGTGATATGACAATAGCTCTCCAGACATTCGTCCTGGCGAGCTAAAAATGCACAACTCATTACAAGAATGCAGCATACCAATTTTCAAATGAATCCCTTCAGACAGAGCAGAAAATTTTTGTGATGAAAAATATTGGTTGGGATGATGGAGAGACGGACACTTATATTCCAATTTACCCCTCACTCATCAAGTGGGGTATAATAAAATGTCTTTATAGTAAGACGATGAGTCTATCATTTGTTTGGCCTTTAAACTAAATGTTATACAGTCCAGCCAAGTTTCATGCTGACATCCATATTTGATGACATTCTAATCTGCCAGACACCATTTTTGCAGGAAAACAATTGCAACTAAGTTTGGTTCTAATTAGTTCAATAGTTTCAGAGGAGTTGACCTAAAGCATATTATTCCATAGAGTCCACTGTTTAATTATGTTCCCTGCTGATTGACATATTGGATGGGATAGAAAAAACTTTGTAAGGAGAACAATGGACTATTTGAACAAGTTTAGTTCCAATAGGCTATTGCTCTGTGAGCTTTAATGTTAGAATCTACAGACCCACAAATACTGGTACAATTGACACAATTACATAAATGTATGCAAAAAGTAATTGAAATACAAGATGATCACATACATGTGTACCTTTTTTAGAAGAAGATTACTCTCTCACCCAAAACAAATACTAATAATGAATAATGCCAGAAGATTGTAGTTTATCATCCCAAAAGAATACAAAAAGAACATTGGGCATGTTCTTATAGAGGTCATGGTTTCCTCTCACTCCCATAGAATACAAACAAATGACCACATACAAGTGTTCTTTTTCGTGATTTTTGTCAACCATAAAGACTACATGGTTGTCACTATCGGCCAAGTGTGAATCGATGACATCATTATTATATTTATCCCGATAAAAAAATTATTACTGTAATAAAATCAATGTTTATTACAGTAATAATGTTTTTTCAACAATTGCATATATTGCTTGACTTTAATAATGACCTTGTCGATTCACACTTGGCCAATAGTGGTTGTGCTAAGGTACAAATGACAGTAGCCTATTTTCATTACAGAATACAATTCCAGTGGCCCCATGAATGTGATCATTTTAAACCTGGCTGACTGAATGTGGACGGGTTATTATGAAATCCCCTCCCAGTGTGTCTTCTATCTGTTTCCATATTCTTCAACATTTATAATAAGATACATGTACAAATATTTATTGGCACTTTAATGTATACATATTGTGTTAATCAGTTTGGTATATAAAAGACACATTATGAATGCAGTTATTAAAAAAAATACAATGTTTCAACAAATTTAAAAGTTGTGAGATTTGTTACAATATTATTAGAGCACAAAATTATGTTTGAATATTGAAATTGTTCAATACATTTTAAGGCAAAATGATACTGTTTTGCAATACATAGACAAAACTAAATGATACAAATTCTAGATTAAATGGTGGAATTCGATATAAAACTTTACATTTTGGGACTTATGCATAGATGCATATACAATTGTATATATGAAACAAGGTGAAATGATTGTTATGACAACTTAAATTGATGATAATAAAGTTTCTGATGATAATGATTAAAGTTTTTCAGGGATGTGATTTGGTTACAGGAAGTTCACAGAACAGAAGGAAATAATTAGAAATCAGAAGTAGAACATATATACGAAAACGGATTAAGAAACAACCTGATCTGTTGAAATCCGTGAATCCGCAGAAATATCACATCCCTGGTTTTTATGATAAGTTTACTGATGATAATGATTGACATTTTCTGATGATAATGATGTAAGTTTACTGATGATAATGATTCACATTTACTGATGGTAATGATTTAAATTAACTGATGATAGTAATTTAAGTTTTAAGATGAAATGAATCAAGTTTTCTGATAATAATGATTCAAATGCACTGATGGTAATGATTTAAGTTTATTGATGGTAATGGTTTTTGCTTACTAATGATAATGATCCAAGTTTACTGATGATGATTTATGTTTACTGATGATAATGATCCAAATATAATGATTTATGGTTAATGATGATGATCTATGTTTACTGATGATAATGATTCAAGTGCTCTGATAGTAATGATTTGTGTTTCATGATCAAAATTTACTAATGATAATGATTGAAGTTTACTGATGGTACAGATTTACGTTTACTGATGGTAGAGAATCAAGTTTACTGATGATAATGATTGAAGTGTACTGATGAAAATGATGTATGTATTAAATGATGATAATGTTCAAAGATATTGGTGATATTGATTAAATTGTAAAGATTTTATTGAATAAAGTGTATTGAAATATTATCAAAGTTTGCTGATGATAATGGATAAACATGGATGAAAATGTGGAAAGTGCCAAAATCTGGAAAAATCTTATAAAGGGAAACATGGAAAAAAACAAAATTAAAAATCTGAAAATCGGGCATAATCCTCAAAACTAATAATGATTACTGATAAATGTTTATGATCAAACCTGACTGATGATTTTAAAATGATTAAACTTAACCAATGACAATGATCAAGCTCTAATGATGATGAAGATTAAACATAACCAATGAAAATGATTAAACTAGACTGATGATAATGATTAAACATAACCAATCAAAATGATTAAGCTTGATTGGTGATAATGATTCAACTGAACCAATGACAATGATCAAACTTGACTGATGAAAATGATTCAACATAACCAATGACAATGATCAAACTTGACTGATGATAATGATCAAACTTAACCAATGACAATGATCAAACCTGACCAATGATGATGATTAAACTTAACCAATGACTTTTATCAATACTGACTGATGACAATGATTAAACTTAATCTATGATAATGATCAAACTTGACTGATTATTATGATTAAAATGATCAAACTTGACTGATGATAATGATTAAAATGATCAAATTTGACTGATGAAAATGATTAAACTGAACCAATGACAATTATCAAACTTGATTGATGATAATGATCAAACTTAGATAATGACAATGATCAAACATGACTGATGAGAATGATTCAACATAACCAGTGACAATGATCAAACTTGACTGATGATAATGATCAAACTTGACCAATGACAATGATCAAACCTGACCAATGATAATGATTAAACTTAACCAATGACTATTATCAATACTGACTGATGATAATGATTAAAATGATCAAATTTGACTAATGATAATGATTAAACTTGACCAATGACAATGATCAACTTGACTTATGATAATGATTAAAATGATCAAATTTGACTGATGATAATGCTTTAAATGATCAAATTTGACTGATGATAATGCTTTAAATGATCAAACTTGACTGATGATAATGATTAAACTTGACCAATGACAGTGATCAAACTTGACTGATGATAATGATTAAAATGATCAAACTTGACTGATGATAATGATTAAAATGATCAAACTTGACTGATGATAATGACTAAACTTAACCAATGACATTGATCAAGTGTTAATGAACAATGATTAAACTTGACCTATGGCAATGATCAAGCATTAATGAATAATGATAAAACTTAAACAAATGACAATGATCAAACTTGACCAATGATAATGATTAAACTTAACCAATGACTATTATCAATACTGACTGATGATAATGATCAAATTTGACCAATGATAATGATTAAACTTGACCAATGACAATGATTAAACTTGACTTATGATAATGATTAAAATGATCAAATTTGACTGATGATAATGCTTAAAATGATCAAACTTGACTGATGATAATGATTAAACTTGACCAATGACAGTGATCAAACTTGACTGATGATAATGATTAAAATGATCAAATTTGACTGATGAAAATGATTAAACTGAACCAATGACAATTATCAAACTTGATTGATGATAATGATCAACTTTAGATAATGACAATGATCAAACTTGACTGATGAAAATGATTCAACATAACCAATGACAATGATCAAACTTGACTGATGATAATGATCAACCTTAACCAATGACAATGATCAAACCTGACCAATGATACGGATTAAACTTAACCAATGACTATTTTCAATACTGACTGATGATAATGATTAAACTTGACCAATGACAATGATCAAACTTGACTGATGATAATGATTAAAATGATCAAACTTGACTGATGATAATGATTAAAATGATCAAACTTGACTGATGATAATGATTAAAATGATCAAACTTGATTGATGATAATGATCAAAGTGATCAAATTTGACTGATGATAATGATTAAACTTGCCCAATGACAATGATCAAAACTTTAACTCAACCAATGATAATATATAGACAAAGATCAAACCTGACTGATTATAATCATGACAATGATCAAACTTTACTTATGGTAATGATTAAAATGGTCAAACTTGACTGATGATAATGACTAAAATGATGAAACTCGACTGATGATAATGACTAAAGTTAACCAATGACATTGATCGAGTGTAAATGAATAATGATTAAACATAATCAATAACAATGATCACGCATTAATGAATAATGATCAATCTAAACAAATGACAATGATCAAACTTGACTTATGATAATGATTAAAACTTAACCAATTACATTGATCAAGCATTAATGAATAATGATTAAACTTGACCAATGACAATGATCAAGCATTTATGAACAATGATTAAACTAAACAAATGACAATTATCAAACTTGACTGCTGATAATGATTAAACTTAACCAATGACATTGATCAAGCGTTAATGAATAATGATTAACTTTGACCAACGACAATGATCAAACTTTACTGATAATGATTAAACTTAACCCATGACAATGATCAAGCGTTAATGAATAATGATTAAACTTAATAAATGACAATGATCAAACTTGATTGATGATAAAGATTATACATATCCATGACAATGATCAGACCTGACTGATAATAATGATTAAACTTAACCAATGATTATGACCAAACATTAATGATGAAAATTATTAAACTAAAGCAATGACAATGATCAAACTTTACTGATGATAATCATTAAATTTAACCAATGACAATGATCAAAGTCTAATGACGATAATGATCAAACATAAATGATGATAGTGATTAAACTTAACCAATGGCAATGATCAAATCTGACTTCAAGGACACGGAACTTTGTATAAGCTAATTTAGCTTGTTTCCGAATCCTATAATGATCTTTTGTATTTCAAATGTGTCAATATATATTTGTTTGTAATTACTTGAATAAATATGTTTAAACCAAATCTGACTTGTGATAATGATTAAACTGAACCAATGACAATGATCAAACATGATGATGTGATTAAACATAATCAATAACAATGATCAATACTTTATTGATGATATCAATGATTAAACATAATCAATGACAATGATAAAACTTAACTGATGATATGATTAAACTTAACCCATGATCATGATTAAACTTAACCCATGATCATGATTAAAGTTTAATGGTGGTATGATACAATTTACATGTAGTCTTCTGATGTTGATGATTAAATTTGAACTGATGATCATTATTATTTTTTACAGATGACAATGACAAGTGTAGCTGATGATAGCGGTAAATTTAATTGTGATACTGATGTAAGTTAAAATCAGAATACTAATAAAAGTAAAACTGATATGTTAAAATGCCGAGGAAGTTAAAATGATCATGATTCATGAAAAAATGTATGATATGACAAATCAAATTTGTGATAGTAACAAGTTGAACTTATGATAATGAAGTTCAATTTTAAAACAAATAAACAATGTGAATGAACATTATCAAAATTCTGGAATATGAATGTGATTCCCTGAGAAATAACTGAACACATTAATGGAATTTTAAAAATTGTTGATGGCCAGGTGAGCTACAAAATAACATGAAATAATTGAAAAATAATAGTACCACTGAAATGAATCCTTGCTATACTTGAAAACTATCTTAACCTTATTTATAATTGGCACAAATACAATGTGTAAATATTGATCAAGGCAAAATTTGATGATGATGAATTAAAATTTCATTTTGAATATTATATGTGATTCACTAATTTGAACACAGTGGATGCAGAAAATAATATGAAATATTTGATCAGGTGTAGAATTAAACTGTTTAAAACACTTTTCTTCTACTGAAATATATTGATTAAAATGTAGTAATTTAAAAATAAAAAGCAATTTCGGCTAAAACAGCACTAAAAATCATCTTGAGGAGATGCTAAAAAATAGCTGATTCTTCATAACACACTAAAAAGAATAACAGTATATTTAACAAACATTGTTCTGGTTCAACAAATTTGTTCTGTGTAGTATTGTTTACTATAAACACATTTTTGAGAATTGAGATTCAAGTTTTCATTTATAAAATTCTACAATAACATGGATGACATAATTTTATGATATAAATTATATGATTGGTTTTATCAAAATTTTTAGCATGCATGCACTTATATTTTTATGGTTTAAAAAATTAAATTTTTACATCTTTTAATAGTTTCATTAGAAAATATTACAGGGACGATTTTGCTAACCACATAAACTAAGCAGAAATGGTCCTCCCGAAGCCAAATATAGCTATGTAATAAAAGAATCCTAATGGACATTTCAGGACTTCCAATATCTGGATTCTGCTTAAAAAAGGGAACAGAACCATCCCTGATTAACATAGCAGTAATGTATTGGAAAATACAAAACTTGGGAGATAGGAACTCTCGAGTATTTGAAGGCAGAAGTGAGCACCTCAATACCAGTAAGTGGGACTGAGAACTCGGATTCCTGGCCAATTGGATAAATAAATAAAAAGTCCTGTGTTGAACTGTCAACTTGATGGTCTGCAACAACTGTTTACTGACTTCTAGTCAAGTTGACAGTAGATATTTTGCAACCATCAAATATCCAATTGATAGCTTAAATTTTTTTCTTATTACACAAAATATTTGGAATTCCAGTGAATATCTATGACAATTTCATTTTCACAAAAGAGTAACAACAAAAACATTCAGTACACACACACAGCATATAAAATACAAACAACACAATCATGATTATAAATTTATAAAATTTACAAGTCATACATGCTGCATCTGTAAGTTTTAGGTCCACAATACCAGCTCATACAATGTTTTTATTCTATAAATAGATTAATGTTACATTAACCTTCAATTTACAACTCTAGGCAAAAAAAAACCCTTCCTTACACAACAAATTATAAAAATTTCATTCACTCTTCACCTTCGAGATCAAATACCATTTACACACAGGAGTATTAACAATTTTTGATAGGGGAGTTGAAAAGTTTTCTGTTTGCTATTGTTTTTGCTACCTTGATATTATTTGAGGTAGGAGTTTCATTTTTTCTTGGCGACTTGATTGGAGACTTAAAACAACTTCTACAAACAGCAAGATACTTGTCAGCACCTCCTATAACTTCAACCTAAAAGTAGAATATAACCTGTAATTATTACAACATCTTTAATAGCGTAAAATTCAAAAAGAAGTATGTATAGATACATGATTAAGAAACATGAGCAATTCATCTTAAGGGGTCCTTATTGTGTAAAAAAAAATATGTTGGTGGTAACCCAGTAGATGCAGCTTTTTCTCTCTTTATAATGTACTTGCCTGACCTTAATTGTTTTTGCGGAAGTCTTGTTTTTTTGTGTAGCAACACAATTTGGATCTGTTTATTTTTACACTGATAACACCATTCATTGGAAAATGCACAAAGAATTGGTTTACTTCTGAAAATTCCCGAATAATTAGTCATATACTCCATTTTTACTGGTTAGATTGCACTCATTAGCAGTACATGCAGTATGACTAAGTACAGGAAATTTAGAAATGATATGCATACAATGCAACCGACAAAAAGATGTTGCAAAAAACAGTAATATTAGGTTTTCTGACTGGTTATAAAATATGAACATGATAAAGTTTGAGTTTATTTTCAACAAACTAAATTTATTATGCCGATATTTTACCCCGAGCGACAGCGAGGGGCAACATATCAACATAAAGGGCCAAACCATGGTTGATTAACAATACAAAACTGAAAGTGGAAATATTTATAGGCACTTTTATTTATATTTCCAACTGCATGTTTACGTGTGATGAATATTGTAAAAGCCTTGAATGCAGTGTGCAAAATTAGCAGTAGACCTTTATTGTCTATGAAAAACTGCCAAGGTCTATAGAGACCTCTTTTAAGCTAGACCAAATGTCAATGAAAATTTACTCAATGACAATACTGTTTTCACTCTAGGGTCTGGACAAATCTCAACAGGTCTATGATAAATCGTTGTAGACCAGATGTCTACAGGGCCACCATTTTTAGTTTCTAAGACTGGAATATATTATGTCACGAGTCACAAGGTTGATTGTTTCACTATGTTACCTCTCTATCATCCTCTTTTTATTTTATTTATTATATATTCTTTATACTATATTTTCACTTGAAATCTCTAGACTTTGTGCCACCTCTAGTACATAATCGGCAACATTCACTTGTGATAAACCAGAGACATTTAGTAACATGTGTTTAATCGTCTCTGGATACATACTGTTTATTGTATATGACTGTTTTTTTTTTGCTTTTTTTTTTCTATAATATATGTAATAATGTAATACTTGTAATGACTTTGCCCTGCATGGGCCCTTGATTGGAATAAACATATTTATCTATCTATTTATTATGATTTTACCATAGTTTGAACACAAAAAGTTTATGAGACAACATATCAGAATACAGGATATCAACAATAGCTTACTGTAATACAAATTTGGAATAGTTTTCATGACTCTGCAAAGACAAAACTGTTGATGTACTCTATTTCAAGCCAAAATATATATTTGATTTTCTATCCAATTGACTTACAGCAGTTTCTTGACCTCTTCTTTTTGTAAAGGACCCTTCACTGTTACAATCCATGCAAACTGCTGACAGTTTTATCACATTTTCTGCTAATGGTACCAGGTTTAAAATGTCTCCAAAACCCTGCAAATAAATTTATTTATACATGTTAAATTTATTTAGATTTTCTAACCTTTACAGTATTGTTCAGCTTAATCTTAGTTCAGTTACCAAATTTTCCTGGATGCTGACCTACATGTACAATGCCAGATTTTAACTTCGCTGTAAATGGAAACGTAGGTCTATCAAGCAGAAATTGTAGACTTTACCTGGATGATGACCTATCATTAAAGATATGTGTACATGCAAGTTCAGGTTCATTTATTGAGATACATACGTCAAAGAGACCCCATTTTTGTGGAGGCTTTTATATATACACCTTAATATATATGGATGCCAGAAGTATTTTTTCGTGGCCCAACTTAACAAATTATGAACATATATAGCCAGATGGTCTGAAGGCAATCCCATAAACATGTGATTATAGGTCTTCTTTACCAAAGATTATGTTCCGAGTCATGTAAGTGATGTTTGCAGGGACGAACATTTGCAATATTGGAAAAATGGCCAGCTGGGCCCAAATCAAACAGTATTCAGTAGCATAGTCAAAATTTTTATAACCCCAGTAGTTTGTCAACCAAAATTGCAGAATATTTCAGTAGCCACCTGGGCTACTGGTTCTAAAATTTTAGTAGCCCAGGCCAAATTTTAGGGGCCTTGGGCTACTGGGCCCCTAGTAATTTGTATCCCTGTGTTTGAATTCAAGACTTCAAAATAAGTTTATTAGACTTGAAATATGAAGAGTCATACTAAATTCTTACCTTTTTTTGAAAAGTTCCATCTAAAGCAGCAACAATTACAATTTTTCCTCGTTCTGCCATCTCATCACTGAATGTAACAACATCTGGGAACTACAAGAAATATTTTTAAAATATTTTTAAAACAAGAGTAGACCCAAATAGATGTCTTGTCTGTCCCTGCTTGGCATCTGAATTGATGTTTTAAACAATAACTGACCTAATCGGAAAAACTGAATATGCTCACTAAACTGTGAAATTTAATTCACTGACA
>MJUU01041765.1:67559-94069 GCA_002080025.1 Modiolus philippinarum | reverse complement strand
TGCAGTAAATGTAATGTACAAACAACAGCAAATATTTTTTCACATCACTATAATTGAGGTCACGCCTTCAGTCTCCGAAATGTAGTTTACCTATTTAATTAAGTTTTGTAGTGTAGTTTTTTGTAAATAGTTTATTGTTTTATTATTTTGTTGTTTTGAGAAAGACTCGGATAGAGTTGAAATATAAACAGTATTTATACTAGTGCTATTCACATTGTTCATACTGAAAGTTTATATATATATATATATATACTCTCCAAGACCAACCCATATACAAAATATCACTGACCTACCACAAATACATACTGAGAAACTTATCATGCTCACTAGACCATGAAATTGAGGTCAAAGACAAAAGTCATATGCCAGTCTGACATATTCTACCCAAAACCAAGCTTCTTTCTAAATATCATAAGAAATTAACCTAATCAGAAAAACTTATCGTGGTCACTAGACCGTAGAATTGAGGTCAAAGACAAAAGTCATATGCCAGACTGGCATGTACTACCAAAGACCAACCTACATATTAAATATTACTGACCTACCACCTATAGTTATTGAGAAATGCACTTAATCAGACAAACTTAATGTGGTCACTAGACTGTGAAATTGAGGTCAAGGACAAAAGTCATATGCCAGACTGACATGTACTACTCAAGACCAACCTATATACCATATATCATTGATCTACCACTTATAGTGATCGAGATAGGGATCTAATCAGAGAAACTTTACGTGCTCACTAGACCGTGAAATTAAGGTCAAGGACAAAAGGCATATGCCAGACTGACATGAACTACTGCAGACCATCCTATATACCAAATATCATTGACCTACCACTTATAGTTATTGAGATATGGATCTAACCAGAGAAACTTAACATGGTCACTGGACCGTGATGAAATTGAGGTCAAGGACAAAAGTCATATGCCAGACTGACATGTACTGCTCAAGACCAACCTATATACCAAATATCATTGACCTACCACTTACAGTAATTGAGATACGGATCTAATTAGAGAAACTTAACGTGGTCACAGGACCGTGCAATTGAGGTCAAGGTCACATGATTTTATGTCCGTCGGGTAGCACTTAATTAGTACTACCACTGGACCAAATATGATGTTCCTGTGTTAATACCTCAATATTGGATGGATAAACTGAATCCTTAAACCATTAAATGAATAAATGCTGTAACATCTCCAAAAAACATAGAAAGCAGCCACAGCCTGCTAAGCTCACCTCGTTTGAGCAGCATTGTCACATGTTGCACATGTCAGTAAACAGGAATGGACTATAATCATTCTTTTTAACAGATTCAGTCATGCATAAATTGTAGTTTACAGTCTGCATCCTAAGCATTCATTGTTGTTGTCATCCCAAAAATGCATCATACATACTGATATGGTTGCTAAGGGACATGTCAGTAAGTGGGAATGAACTTAAACCATTCTACCTAACCAAGTCGCTCATGCATAAAATGTAGGTCAGAGACAGCATCAGAAGCATGCATTGTTGTGGTCATTCCAAAATAGATCATGCATGAATGGACTTTAACCATTCTACCTAACCAGGTCGCTCATGCGTAAAGTGTAGGTCAGAGACAGCATCTGAAGCATGCATTGTTGTTGCCATCCCAAAATGCATCGAGACATAGATACCAATATGGTTGATGTGGGCCATGTCAGTAAGCAGAAATGGACTTTCACCATTCTACCTAACCAGGTCGCTCATGCGTAAAATGTAGGTCAGAGACAGCATCCAAAGCATACATTGCTGTTGCCATCCCAAAATGCATTATAGATACCAATATGGTTGATGTGGGCCATGTCAGTAAGCAGGAATGGACTTTAACCATTCTACCTAACCAAGTCGCTCATGCGTAAAATGTGGGTCAGAGACAGCATCCGAAGCATGCATTGTTGTTGTCATCCCAAAATGCATCATGCATACCAATATGGTTGATGTGGGCCATGTCAGTAAGCAGGGATGTACTTTAACCATTCTACCTAACCAAGTCACTCATGCGTAAAATGTAGGTCAGCGACAGCATCCGAAGCATGCATTCCAGTCTGCAGTCGTCATCCCAAAGTGCATCAGGCATACCAATTTAGTTGATGTGGGGCATGTCAGTAAGGAGGAATGGACCTTAACCATTCTTCCTAACCGGATGCGGACGCCGAAGCCGACACTAGGGGTATCACATAAGCCCCCCTCACTTCGTTAGGTGAGCTAATAAGAGAAAAACTCAGGTTTTCAATCAATTTGGAGTATACCATATGGTATATGATATTTAAT
Organism: Modiolus philippinarum; assembly: GCA_002080025.1. Taxonomy (NCBI): domain Eukaryota; kingdom Metazoa; phylum Mollusca; class Bivalvia; order Mytilida; family Modiolidae; genus Modiolus; species Modiolus philippinarum. The sequence goes on along the minus strand of MJUU01041765.1, from coordinate 91,771 downwards.
CATTTTAACATGATTACAATTGAGGAGAAAAGCCACAAAATAAATTACATATTGTTTACAAATATGTCTCACTATCAACTAAATGTTTTGATTTTTTTATGTAATTATAGAACTTTCCTTGTCTGAAACATTAAAATCAAAAGTCCTGTATTAATAGGATTTCCACACATAAAGGAAGACTTACAAATTGGCCTTCATCAACACCAATAACCTCAAAATTTTCTGCCATAAGCGAAACATCTTCTAGTTTATCAGCAGGAACAGCTGGTAGAGTTTGTCTGGAAAAAAAAAAGAGTATTCAAACATTTAAGGAAAGTATTACTGATACTGATATAGCCTGCTTTCATATTATTGTTTTGTGTATTTGTTTGGTATCATGCCCTCATTGTGTATTATTTAGAATAACTAAAAGTTATTCTAAATAATACACAATGATAAATCTTGACTTTCTACATTAGATCTACCCTTTCATAGGTGTTAACCTATAGAAGGACTATGTGGGAGATCTCCCACATAATGTTTTTGTTAGTGGGAGATTTTGCGTGACGACCTTTAACAGACATTTTTTTGTATTTTTTTTATTGATAAAAGGATAACATTAAAAGAAAAATTAGTAATTAACTAATACCATTAGGAGACTAATAAACTAAAACAACATAATTTACTTTTTTGAGTGTCCAATCTATTGTCATCTTGTGTAAATAATAATTGTTTTCAGTACATACAAAGCAGTAAAATAAACATTTTTGTATGAAAAAGACAATTTTTTCTTAAAATATTGTATTATTTTGCAAATGTGGGAGATAGTGGGAGACTTTTTCTCTTTGAGGGAGATTTTAGTCTCCCACGAGGGAGAACTTTCTCAAATGGGAGATTTGGTGAGTTAGTGGGATTCTCCCTCGCAATGTGGAAGGGTTATAGGTATGCCCTTTATACATGTTATAATTCTAGGGAAGGAGTAACTATTCACTATATGTAAGGAAATCACAGTACTATTGATGATGGTTAGGGCTGTTCCAGAAAAGTTGGTCTGGGACCCTTTGAAGGCACTTCATATAAATTGCTGTGGGTGGTTGTGTTTTCTTCATTCTTTTGTATTGTACATATGGGGAAGAATTCTATTGGTGGTGGGGGTCAATAAAAAGTGCCTTCAANCCCCCCCCCCCTGTCAATTTTTCTGGAACAGCCCTAATAGGTTCACAATATATGGAAGGCAACTTTCAATACAAAAATAATGCATTTTTTGGCTTCTGCTGGTGACAATTTTAATAACACTTAATGGTTTTAAAATAAATCATTAAACAGATAATTTCATTTCAATGGCTTTTCCAGATGGGGGTTGGAGGGTTGGAAGGCACTTTTTCCAAGGACCCACCTGGCATAAAATTTGAATTTCTTTTTCATATGTGTATCTACAGTACAAGTGTCTAATATACCCACAACCCATCAAATTTTATTAAAGAGCCTTCCGAACCCCCCCCCCCCCCCCCCCCCNCCCCACACACACACACACACACAAATTATTTCTGGAATAGTCCTGATTTTGGATCTGGCCTCCTATTGCGATATTTTTGGAAATTAGTTCTTCTTTTCTGACTATTTTTGAATTGTGGCTTTCTATTTCTATATTGTTTGATTCTAATGCTGCTGATGAGAGTGTACAGCAAAACAAAATTTACTGTTTATTTATGCAACTTTGGTATTTTTGTATTTTTTTTTCACCATGTCATAAGCGAAATTTGTAATGGTGGCTGAATTGGATGGATCCAATAATAATTATAAAATGTCCTAATGCAAGAAGAATATCACAATACATATCATTTGCCAAAAAGATGTATCTTTACACTCCTAATACAGGGAGAAACTTGCAAATTGCCTAAAACAAAACTCAACATAAGTCATGATCACTGGACCAATATATAGGAATCAAACTTAGTAAAATTAAGGTCAGGGTGAAATTTCATATTGCAGACTGTCATCTAAAATAGTAAACAGATGAACTTTGATGTCTCAAACCACAATAGCTCGAACACAAAGGATGTCTTGAACGTTTTTTTGTGGTCCATTTGTTCAAGAATAAACACAATTCAGGAGTTCAGGAGGAGTAGCGGATAAGAGATGAGTACCCTCAGGTGTAACGGACGGACGGAAGGACGGACGGACACCCCATCACTATATACCCCCATTTTTCAAGTGGGGGGTATAAAAAAGTTGCCATACTGTTTTACCTTTGTCTTAACACTGCACATGTTTCATCACAAGTGTCTTGACACAAGCCCTTACTGCGGCTGGGCAAGATGTTTCCAAACTGATCATGATTTATAATAGTGCCTTACCTGTCATGTGTGGCAATTCCTTCTTTATCATATCTGTCGTCTTTAGAGTACTTTATGACTAAACATTTGTAGTTAGCTATTTGGTATCTTTTCATTCTTCTCATCAATTCTGTGCTGTAAAACAGATCAACAAATATCATGTTCTATGTCATGTATGTAATTTTTGCTGTCCCATTCTTGTACATTTAATTGTATACCAACGACCACTGTGTTAATTCCCCCTTTTCAGAATCTGGGGCCAAATTCCTGAAAGACCCCCCCAGCTACATTTTGTAGATAATTTAAACTTTTAATTTTAGATGGACCATACAGTTGTGGTACAATTCTGTACATAATTATCTGGTATAGTATAACATGAATAATTCTAGTTGTACAAATAAGCAAAATTGTAAGGCCCTATCAAGTTAATTTGTAGATTCTTATCCACCTGTAACAAATCTTGGGTGGGTGGGAGTGTTTTATTATTTTTTACTGATATTCACTAAAATTGGAATTTAAAGAAAATTTCTGTATAATTGAAAAAAAAAAGAAAAATGAGCTTAGAAAAAAAATGAGGTGGTGGGATGAGAATCTATTAATTAATTTGATGTGGCTTAACAGTGGTCTACAAAAATGTTATAGAAATCTAAATAGAGACTTTTTTCTTCAAATTTCATCTGAATGAACATTTACAAAACCATATTTTTACTCTTAATGTACTGATAATGCTGATCTAGGGTGGAAACAGACAGAAACAAGGTTGGCCACTAACACATTAAATTTTGCACAATTTGTGTTGAACAATAAGAAAGCATGGATTTTTCCAGCATTCAATGGACTAGAGTTCAGTAAATAGAGTAATTCCTCAATGGCAATGCAATGTTAGATTTTGGCATAAAAAAAAATGATTTAATCCCTCCTGTAGAAATTCACTGCTAAGACATTTCCATTCTTTTCTCAGCTTTGTAAAATTCTTTCAGATCACCACATATTTGGAAATTCTGGATCTAACCATATACATGTTTTGGGCAGTAGAGGAACTGTCAATCTGTTTCCATTTGCAATATAAAGTTACAACAGTCTAGTAAACACTTGTAAGATAATGCACGACCCATATGAAGATCAGAAATCCATTGTATACATCGTACAATTGTATAAAGATATTTTTTATGCAATTTTTTAAGAGCTCAAACACTAGACCAATACTTACGTTTTTCCGGAGAACATTGGACCAAATATCAACTGAAATGATAAAATTTTGATGCAAGTTAAAATGTAAATATCCATCTCATTGTGTTATCTTCTTTAATCTGTTAAATGTAATATAGCAAACATAATTTCAATGTGTCAAATAATATTAAAGCTGCCAGTGATTGAACTTTTTTTCTCAACAAGAGGCTCTCAAGAGCCTGTATCGCTCACCTGGACCATGGCTGCCATAGATAAAAAGCATTTCCAACAGGAAAAAAGGAAAATTACATTTAGCAGAATACTTTTTTTTTCTAAAATTACAGTATTCTTGTTTGGTTTCCATGGCAACCGAAAGATCCACCATCCACTACAACCCATAACAGAACACCATTCAAAAAAAATTTGGGAAGGGGTTTCCCTTATAATTAAAGTAATACATAGTGCTGAAATTAAAACATGCAGACCACTTTTCAAATAAAAATTCAAAAATTTGGGCAGAGGTTCCCCTTAAAATCAATAGGCTAGGGCCAATGTAAAAACTATGTTCCAGATGGGGGCCATCCTGGATGAGGTATGGACCTACCAGATACATTTTTTGGGTGGGACCACCTAAGGACCATTGTGACTAAGTTTGGTTATAATTGGACTGGTAGTTTCTGAGAAGAAGATATTTGAAAGTCTTTTCCATAGGGTCCAATGTTAAAACTTTGTTCCCTGCTGGCAGCCATCTTGGATTAGGCCTAGAAAAAAAAGTTGTGAGTTTAGGGTAACCCGACCCTGCCTAAAATTTTATGCCTACCCTAACTTTTTTTGCCTATTTTACAACAAGCACTGTTAAAGTGAAAAAAGTTCCTCCATTACTACAATGTAAAAAAAAATATTTAAAAAAAAATTTTTTCCTACCTACCCTACCTAACTTGGAAAACCATGTTACCCCAAACACACAATTTATTTTCTTAGGCCTTAGGTACGGACCTTTTGGATACCTTTTTCGGAAGGGACCATCTAAGGACCATTGTGACTAAGTTTGGTTATAATTGGACATATAGTTTCTGAGAAGATCTTTGAATGTCTTTTCCATAGGGTCCAATGTTAAAACTATGTTCCCCGCTGGCGGCCATCTTGGATTAGGTACAGACCTGTTGGATACCTTTTTTGGAAGGGACCATCTAAGGACCATTGTGACTAAGTTTGGTTATAATTGGACTGGTATTTTCTGAGATGATCTTTGAATGTCTTTTCCATAGGGTCAAATGTTAAAACTATGTTCCCCGCTGGCAGCCATCTTGGATTAGGTACGGACCTGCTGGATACTTTTTTTGGAAGGAACCATCTAAGGACCATTGTGACTAAGTTTGGTTATAATTGGACAGGTAGTTTCTGAGAAGAAGATGTTTGAATGTCTTTTGTTAAAACTATGTTCCCCGCTGGCGGCAATCTTGGATTAGGTACGCACCTCCTGGATACCTTTTTTGGAAGGGACCATCTAAAGACCATTGTGACTAAGTTTGGTTATAATTGGACTGGTAGTTTCTGAGAAGAAGATCTTTGAATGTGTTTACCCATAGGGTCCAATGTTAAAACTATGTTCCCCGTTGGCGGCCATCTTGGATGAGGTACGGACCTGCCGAATACCTTTTTTAAAGGGGACCACCCAAGGACAATTGTGACCAAATTTGGTTCCGATTGGCCCAGTGGTTTCAGAGGAGAAGATCTTTGAATGAAAAGTTTACGCCGGACGGACGGACGACAAGTGATGGCAAAAGCTCACCCTGGCATAGCCAGGTGAGGTAAAAAGCAGCTTTGCAAAAAGTATTCCTCTGTAATTTACATTAGTTGCAGACTGTCATGAGCTACAATTAGACCTGAATTACCATTAGTTACCAAGAACCTAATCATGACTTGCATAAAATTTAACATGCAGCGATGATGCTAACTAGATCATGAAAATAAGGTCAAGGACAAAAGTCATATGACAGACTGTGTCATGTTATATCCAAGATAAACCTACATACAAGTTAAATGTACCATATATTACTGACCTTCCAAAAATCGTTTATGAGAAAATTAATGAAGTGAGCTTGATTTAAGCCGAGCGGAAAATTAATACATAAAGCTCACAACAAAGTATTTTCACTGGATTTTGGAGTTTAGAATAAAACTGTTAACCAGTCTTTGCCTTAAGCCGCTAGCCAGTAAAATCAGTCTCGGGCTAGTAAAAATTTGAAGTCACTAGCCCGGTGGGCTAGTTAAAATTGTACCTTAATAACAAAGAATCTTCTATAAGGGCTAGTGAAATTGAGTTCGGGCTAGTACAACACAGGACCTTAACTAGCCCCTTCGGGCTAGTAAATGAAAAAGTTTTTGGCACAGACTGAGTTAACAAAATATTATTTACTTCTTATTCTGCAACATAAATAAACAAATATAAAACATAGAATAATCACGTTTTTGCATACTGTGAAAGTACTATTGTTCGTGGGGTTCCAATTTTCGTGGATTTCGTGGTTTGCTTAAACCACGAAATTAAGTTCCCAACGAAATGCATTTTTTCCATAGAGATTTAATAATGTAGGGACTTTGAAACCACGAATTTAAGAACCATCGAAATCACGATTTTTAAGAAAACCACGAAAATTGATGTCCACTAATAAAAGTACTTCCACAGTATAACAGCTTGTACTTATCTATCTATAACAGTACATTCTTTGTCCATGCATATGCCACACTGTCATTTCAGCAACATTAGTTATTCGCCGACAGAAAACAACGTCAAATACAAAAGTCCAGGAATAAATGTTAGCTTTTGACGTGCTGATGCTCTTCAAAATCCATGTGCACAACAATTACCTAATCAGAAAAACTTCATGCTCACTCGACCATGAAATCGAGCACAATTTAGCAGTCTGTACTGAACTACATGTGATATCCAACCAACACACAAATTAAATATCATTGACCTACCACTAGAAGTTACAGATGTAATAAGAAACTGATCTAATCACAAAAATTTAACATATGCTCACCATGAAATTGAAATCAAGGGCAAAAACCATTTCAAAGACTACCCAAGACCAACCCATATGTATACCAAATTAAATTGACTTGCCCCTTATAGTTGCAGAGAAACTGGCCTAATAAAAAAAAACAAAACGCAAAATGAAAGTTATGCCATCATCATCCTTTTTTAGCAGGCAGCACAAAAATTTGATCTAATTAATTATGATGCAGTCTTGTAAGTTGGCACACCTAACATTTGCCTTTCGATACATGCTATAATTTTAAACCTTCAATAATTTTCAGCAAAATAAACATGCAATAATCAACTTCTAAATCGTGCAGAATTTAAAATTAGAACTTCAATTAAACATATGAAAAAGAAGCTTAAAATGACCTACCCCTATTATAGCGCCATGTTTAAATGTCTTGTAAGTCGGCGCAGGGTGTGAATCTGAATGTACCAGGAACACAAAATAAAAAGTTATTTACACTTTCGTGTTTTCAGTGGAAGGCTGGGATGTTCAATTTTAAAACAAAAATACTTTCAACAAAAATAATGAACTTAAACAGTTACAGTAATTGTCTAACAACAATAGAATCTAAAAACAAGGATTGTAGCACGAGTTTTGTCTTGTACAGTCCAAGGGAACTCTCAAAACAGATGTATTTGTCGTCCTCGCTATCTGGCTTTTATTTTGTACAGAAATTCTTCTGTACCAATATTTAGATTATAAACGGAAATTGTTTTATTCCTGTGCGCCAACTTATAAGATGCCCCGACTTAACTGTATGTTACAATAACTATGATCCTGATAATCGGAAATATATTAATAGTGATGTTCCAAATGCAAGGCTTTGAAAATGAAAAAGTAAATTTGCAAATTAAGGCAATATGATAAAATTAAGAAGCAATGAATAGCTTGAATGTGACTATAAAACACATAAAAGATAACAAAATATACCATAAGACCCCTCCCTTTTTTAAGATTTTACATTTTGGGACACGTGATAAAACCCCAATGGATGACGGGTATGATAACCAGACATGTTATTACAGACATATCGAAAACTGCCTGACCGAAGGACAAATCAGGCAAAACTTGAGTCGGTCTGGCAAAAATTATCAAACAACAAGACCGAATGTCAGGTAAAAAATTGAGATTTCCCATATGTGATGAAACTGCAGGTCCTGTGAATTTATGTTTGATCTGGCAGCTTTTCCTTATTTGCCTGACCAAATGTCCTGCAAGGCCTCTGGACTTTTCAATTTGTCTGTTATTATATCTCTGTATAACTAGATGTGACTATTTATTGAGGTTCCGCTTTGTAATCATTATAATAAATATATCTTTTTCTCCCCAGTATTTACATGCATGCATGTATCAAATCTATATATTGCTGCGGTCAACCAAGTGGCAAAAGTTTAACTGAACAGAAGTCAAAGTTTACACCCCAAGCCTACAGTCAAAAATGGATCTGTGGTCGTTGAAAAGACACACTGTATACAATTGTATCCTTTTCCGTTTGATATGTATACACTGTGTAGTCTTTTTAAGGTGATAAAATGTAGGCGTGGGATGTAAAGCTTGACTTCGATCCAGTGAAAGTTTTCCCACTTGGTTGACCTTTGCAATATTTTGTGGCTATATCCTGATTTTATCCCGTGCGGGATTGAAAAAATTCTTTTCTTCAATTGTGCTAGTTTCCAAAAGGAAAGTAATTAAATGAATAAAAGAAAGATTTAATTTTTTTCATAATTGGATTTTTCTTTTTTCTTTCCCCCCAAAAATACCAAGCCCCTTTTTATTATACTTCTCCCCAAAGAAAACCCTTTCTGACAGTGGGATAAAGAAACATATCTTGAAACTGGTGCCGTGATTATTCAATCCCGTGTTTTACTTAAAAAGACACTTTTTAGAGTGGGCAACACTATGTATACTGGTCCTGATTCTATCCCGTGTTTTACTTAAAAAGGCACTTTTTAGAGTGGGCAACACTATATATACTGGTCCTGATTCTATCCCGTGTTTCACTTAAAAAGACACTTTTTAGAGTGGGCAACCCTGTATATACTGGTCCTGATTCTATCCCGTATTTTACTTAAAAAGACACTTTTTAGAGTGGGCAACACTATATATACTGGTCCTGATTCTATCCCGTGTTTTACTTAAAAAGACACTTTTTAGAATGGGCAACACTATATATACTGGTCCTGATTCTATCCCATGTTTTACTTAAAACGACACTTTTTAGAGTGGGCAACACTATATATACTGGTCCTGATTCTATCCCGTGTTTTACTTAAAAAGACACTTTTTAGAGTGGGCAACACTATATATACTGGTCCTGATTCTATCCCGTGATTTACTTAAAAAGACACTTTTTAGAGTGGACAACCTTGTATATACTGGTCCTGATTCTATCCCGTGTTTTACTTAAAAAGACACTTTTTAGAGTGGGCAACCCTGTATATACTGGTCCTGATTCTATCCTGTGTTTTACTTAAAACGACACTTTTTAGAGTGGGCAATCCTGTATAGAATAGAATAGAATAGAATATGCTTTATTAACCAATCAAGGGTCCATTGAGGACATGATGACAAAACATAACAAAAATAATTATTACAGAGACTAATACACATATATAAATATATATATTTTACACTATCAAAATAAAGTGTATTCATAATATTAATAAAATAAAGTGATCAGAGGGCACCAGCACTGTGGACATTTGAAATATAGAGTACAAATTTTGCTATGGATTAGACAAGATGACTCGGGTAGAGAAGGCACCAAGGGACGATGCTTCAGGATAATTCTGTGCAAAATTATAATTTACAGCAGAACTTCCTCCTCGTGCCTTATCCAGATGAGCCAGCTTTTATATGCTATTTACTAAATATTACTTTTTTTTTCTTTAACACAATCAATAAGAACATGAATGAACAGGTTAGATTTTGCAAGTAATTCAGATGGGAAAGACACCAAGGGACGATGCTTAAAAGACACTTTTTAACGTTTTATAATATTTATTCGTTTCTAAATAAATAGCAAATTGTAAATAATAAAACTGTTTATATAATATTAAGTGTCCTCCTCGTGTCTTAACCAGGTGAACCAGTCACAATGTTAAACACCAGCGAATTTCATCATATTACTTATACTTGTAAGTAAAGTAATGTCTTCATTATTCAGAAGCCAAAATAGTTTATTGTCATTATTGAGTGACGTAAAATTTATACTAAGCGACTTTGCAATTTCTAACATTGACAAACGTAAGTCATGTATATACTGGTCCTGATTCTATCCCATGTTTTACTTAAAAAGAGAGCAAACTTCAATCAAACGGAATAAAATGCAGTAGAAATGCGTGATTTTTAAAAAAAAATCATTCAGATGCACTTTATTCCGTATAATATGAATTACGAATAACTTGAACATGGCTTACGGGAGAGGACATTCTATCCCTTCTGAGTGACACACTGTATTCTTCTGTGTTGTTTTGTTTCAAAACTTGAATCAAACGGAATAAAATGCAGTAGAAATGCATGATTTTTTAAAAATACAGTTATTCCGATGCACTTTTTTCTGTATAATATGAATTAAGAATAATTTGAACATGGCTTACGGTAGAGGACATTCTATCCCGTCTGAGTGACACACTGTATTCTTCTATGTTGTTTTGTTTGAAAACTTGAATCAAACAGAATAAAATGCAGTAGAAATGCATGATTTTTAAAAATACAATCATTCAGATGCACTTTATTCCGTATAATTTGAATTAAGAATAATTTGAACATGGCTTACGGGAGAGGACATTCTATCCCGTCTGAGAGACACTCTGAGAGCAGAACTGCAATTAAAAATCTTTCCTTTATTCATATCAATTCATAATCACAAAAATGAAGGCGAAAATAAGTGCGTGACATTCTTTCCCGTATTTTGAAAACACGGGAGAGAATCAGGATATTCTCTTATCCGGACATTCGGGCACTTCACCTGTGGAGGAGGTGATAAAGTCCACATTTCTCTATATATCTAAGTAACTTCAACTTTCAGTTATTCATTCATTTTTCAAGATATTTAAGTGAAACTCGGGATATGCATTTGGCACATCAATATAAACATCAAATCTGAATTTCAAGATCATAGTTATTATAACACCGAATCTATTGCAATTTAAAATATCGATTTTTTATAGATAGGGTCACCTCCTATATTGGGGGTGTAAGATCGAAATCGACTGATCTGATTGGTCAATTCAGCTTTGTGATGTCACGCCGGATAAGAGAATAGCCTATTTTGCTGCTACATGTATTAATTGTTGGTACTTTGACAAAAGATTCAGCAATTTTCTATTTTGACTTTTATTGTTGCTATAGTTCAATCATTCCCTTTTAGTTTTATATGACAAAACATCCGTGTCATACAAATCCAAACAAAGCCTTAGGGTCCTGAAAATTTCTGCTCAGCAGCTCTTGCCATGTTTCAACAGAAATGTTTGTTGAAATATGTGCCAGTGTTTTGTCTGGTGCTGATCCCTTTAGGAATTTGAGGCCAGAGATGTTTTTTGATTTGCCTTCCTCCGGAGTGCTGATCATGATGTGAAAGCGACATAAAAAAAATTCTTTGTTTTCAGTTTATCTCTTCTTTGAATGGCAAATAATAATTAATTTGAGAAGTTTCTGTTTGTCTTTTACCTGTATCTGTCCTTTTGAAGACTTGTTTATTCTAGGCGAATTGAAGATATGACCAGTTGAACACATTTTTCTTGCTTTTCAGAAAAAAATTGGCACTGACAATGTTGATTTTGATTTTACCGCGAGTTTGTGAACTCGAACTTCCCTCCAAAATGACGTCATGAATATTTACGAAAATCGTATACGGAAAATTTTTGTTCTAAAAGTTAAAAAAGATCAATGATAATTAAAAAAAACAGATTCTTAGACACCTGAATGTTATAAAGTGTTTAAGAATATTTATTTTTACTTAATAATGGAAATTCACAGCGCCATCTACACTGTTTTCCCTGACAACAAATATGGCTGATCAAGAGGTGATCCAGAAATTTACTATTTAAAAATGCACATTTTCCTGTTATTTTCAACATGAACACACGATTATAGTAACATAAGTCATATTCTGACCCTTCACATATATTTCTTGATCAGGACTTGAAATTCTGAGCTTGGGAACCACACCAAATTGTAAATCTGTGGCTCAGGTTTGATCACGCCACACTCACAGGCACAGCCACAGGAGTCGAAAATTTTATCAACATAAATTATAGGCACTGGCTACAATTACCTGGAAAAGTAATCCTTATAAAAATAATTATTGTTACCTGAGTCTGAGACCGGAACGGAGACTAATTATGGAACCCTCACCGGACGCAGGCCTGTTTAAAATGAAGTAGCAATAATTTATATCCTTATTGTTACCTGATATTATTCATGTTAAGTTATCATGTCTCATGATGAAATGCGCATATGCAGAACTTAAATTCACAGTAACTTCGGTATTTAGTTATTTGTTTAACCACTGGGTCGATGCCTCTGCTGGTGGACTGTTAGTCCCCGAGGGTTTTCACCAGCCCAGTAGTCAGTACTTCGGTGCCGACCGAAAGCCGATTCTATTTGGAACCTTGCAATGTCTAAATTTTTGTAGATTTTGTTGAAAACTAAGGAGTATCTCCCTCATGCAAAGCTCTGTCCTTAGCTAATTTTGGCTTTACATTTAGGTCATATTGGTTATTTGTTCTCTATCAGTTTTTACACAGCTTTTACTTAATGGTCTTCCATTATTTCGATTTTATCTGCACTTAAGAGACATAAATTGTCGAAATGCGCATTTGCAGAAATTAAATTCGCAGTAACTTCTGTATTTATATTATTATGAATTAATAAAATACATCGGCAAACGATTACCGAAGCAAACTTGGAAATGGAGAATTATAAAAAAAATCCAAAATCAGGCAATTCACATCCAACACAAATTGAGACCGTATCGCAAAGACAAAAAATAAACAAAAACGCCATAAATGTTATCATAAAATTTGAAAAAATGTATAATACAACACGAAGTGAGACAGTATGACAGCCTGTGACAAAACAAATAAACGAAAATGAACAAGAAGGGGAAAAATTCTATTCTAATCTTTTGACGAATTTTAAAAGAAAAGGAGGATTTACCAGAGCACAAAATATGTTAAATTATACTAGAGGAGCTAAAAAATCCACTAAAATTCTTTTTGTCAGGTGACAATAACGCCAGGTAACAATAAGGGAAAAAATATTGTTACTTCATTTAAAACGGGTCCGCATCTGGTGAAGGTTTCATAATTAGACTCGGTTCCCGTCTCAGGTAACAATAATTATTTTAATTAGGATTACTTTTCCAGGTAAATCCAGGTAATCATAGCCAGTTCGTAAATTATATCCATACAAGTTCAAATGAGAAGAGACCCAAACAAGAAAGTTTCACGATCGTAGTGAGCGAAACGAACAGGAGTGCAACCGGCAAATTTTAATTTTTCATTTCAGCTTTTGGCGTTTTGTGCCGTATTGCCTTAAAGCCCATAATAGGGTCTGTAAGTCTCGTTCAATTTTGAAACTTGTTTTTTGCATCCTGACATCAAATTAAAGTCATAATCCCAAAAAGTCATATTTTGGCGGGAAACATTTTCAAATTTCAATTTATTGTAAATTCTCGGTGTTCCATGAAAAGACTTACAGACCCTTTTCAAGTAATTGGACATTTCTTATTAATTGCCTCCATGTTTTTATTATCTCCATGATCTTGGCCCATTCCCAACTCTGTCTTTTGTTTTTCAATCATATTTTTACGTTTTGGCATTAGGCCCAAAAAATAAAAAAATACCTGTGTTTCCGTTAACATGTATACTCTTCAAAATTAGGGTAGGTAGGTAGGCATTTTTTTTTTAAATTTTCCCAAAACTTTTTACATAGACATAAAGAGTAACTTCTAGACTTTAACAGTGCTTCTTTAGAAATTGCCAAAAAAACTTTAGGGTAGGCATTTTTAGCCCCAAAAATCTAGGGTCGGTCAGGTTACCGGAAACACAGTTTTTTTTTTCTGCCTAATATATGTATATCTTTATACTTTTACATTTTAATCGCAGTTCGACAAGAATTTTAATTTGTTCGTTTATTTATGATTACACAAACTGCCTCACAGTCACTCTTCATTTTAAATTCAATGTGATCTGACTCAAAATGAAGCAATTTCTACTCTAGAAATCATTTTAATTTGTTGTTTTAGTTAACTATTTTTTGTTTGTTGACTTCCTTTGTTGTAAATATTTCTTTTTTGTTCATTTCACTAAATCAAATCCAAATTTGATAAGATTTATTTATATCTTTGGTGTATAATATGAATCTCACAAAATCATAATTGATTTTTTTTTAATTAAAAAGAACTATGAAATGAAAACGTAAAGGTTACTTTATTAGTACCAAAATGTTCATGGTAAGGTACCAATTATTGCCTCAATCAGTACCAGGCGGCGAAATGATTTTCATCTGTATCAAAATGTTTCTGTCCCAAATGCAAATTGTTAAGAATTTGCAAGGATTTATCTCCTTTCATCTGCTCAAAGTAGTGTATAAGAAATGGTATTCTTCCGTAAATGGTTGTTTTTCCGTGTAAGACAGCCCATAGAGACAGGGTCATGTGAAACTGTCTTACACGGGTAAACAGCCAATCAAACATTCCGATTTGTTCGACGTCATAATTGTTACCATACTAAACTACCCAAAGGATTTGACGTCACAGTAGAAAAATCCACAAGGAATGGCAAGTTTTCCTTTCCTTCAGTTTGTTCGTTGTATTTTAGGGAAGAAATAGTTTCTTATATTAGACCAAAATTAAAAAGATCGGGATATCTTCCACTTGTGTGAGAAATTCGTCGTCTTTTACCCTCCTTTCACTCGGGGAAAAGACGGCATTTCTCACACTTGTGGAAGATATCCCTTATCTTTAATATGGTCTGGTATAAGAAACTATTATTCCTAATATTGTCTTTATTTTTCTCCTTCTTTGACACAACATACAGGTCATTTTAAAAACAAATTTGTAAATAGTAAACAATCTATAGTTTACTGCATACATTCATACAAATCATGCGTCATAAAACATTTTTGTTTACATCAAACAAAGCCAGTTTTTACATTGTACATTTACATTATACACTGATCCCAAATTCAGGACCCTCAGCAAGCAATTCAATTTTGTTTTTACTTGCTTGGTGTCAGCAGTCTAAGAGAATGATGAGATCACATGAAAATATACCATGAACCTTTATACTTTCTGGTATGAATACAATTTTTTTCTAAATAATAAAAAAACCTCAAAGATTTTCCATATCTCATTTTGGACCAAGTTTAAGGAACTTCTTCAGCATTTAAAAAATGCTGTCAAAAAGTAAGAGATATAATTGAACAATTTTTATTTCAATTTTAGGAAAAGGCTCCCACCCCAGCAGAAGAACAGACCCAGGAAAAGGCACCTACTCCACCTGCTGAAAATGGACAAGGTGATGAACAAACAGAACAGGTGTCAGAAATACCAGCTGAACCCCAAGTAGAATCAGAAACTAAACCAGAAACACCACAAGGTATAGTGAAGAGGTTTGGGAGATCATTTTCAGGATTCCAGGATTATCTTTTCTTTTGGGGGGGATGTTTTGGGGGATTGGAATTCATGCAGAATGTGAGGCTTAAATTTTTCTATTAGACTAACTTTACATTTTTAGTAAGATATTGTAATATTTTCTAAATTTACCATAAACATAAACCATTTCTGCTGACAGTGCGATGTAGGTCTTGAAATTCATTTCAATTGTTGGTAAGATTTTGTTTAAAATTTTTCGACCTGTCTTGGAGTTAAAGTATTGATCTTGTAAGAATTATTACTGAAAAAAGTTTTGAATCAAAACTATCTACTGTTGGGATCATTAGTCTATTTGCCGATTTAAACGGAGTTCTCAAATTTGACTTCATATTTTCCATGCTTGTGGAAAGGGAAGAAACTCTAGACTGTGACAAACTCTGTGATTTCTAACACAAAAACAAACCAAATGTTAAAAATTTTATTTTCTTTTAGTTTAGTTTTAAAACTTCATATTTGGTCAACTTTGTCGTAAAAAAAAAATTGATGCTTTAATGTACAGTAGAGTTCGCTTTTAACGAATTCCAGGGGACCCCCGATTTTACTTCATTATAAGCATCACTCGTTATACGAGAAACCATGTAGAATTACCAACTTCCGAAAAATGGTATTCTAAATCTTTTGTGATTCCTGTTTAAAGTTTTAAAAGTAATGTTCGGAAGTGTCAGGTGCACTCTACCATTGAAATATGCGATGATTTGGGCAAAACAGAAGACAGGTAAACGATTCGTATGTTAAACAATCCTTCTTCGTTATATCAGGTAGATTTTGAGCAATTAAATCTACTGTTTGGGTTTGAATTCTCTTCGTTATAAGCCTGATTTCGTTATAAAAAATTTGTAATAAGCCTCCAAAAATACATTGTTTTAACAGTGTTGGGACCAGGGATTTTTATTTACTTCGTTATAAGCCTGATTTCATTATAAGCCTGTTCGTTCTAAACAAACTCCACTGTATATAATTGTTTTGTGTTTATATCTCAAAACATTAAAAAAAAACAGTTATATTGTAGTGCATTTAATGATTTATCACATTTGCAGTTCTGAATGTAATAGAATGCTTTGAAAATACAAATCTTGGTATAAATAGCCAGAATTATAGTTCATTAATCTTGTCCTTAATGGTATTTCATCAAAATCCTAAAAGCAACTTTGTTATTTTGATTTTTAAAGCTGATGGCGATGCATCTAACAATGCTACTGAGGAACAAAAACCTGCAGATACAACAGAGGAAGGAGAGAAACAAGAATCTGGAGAGGGAGTGGATGAAAAAGTAGAGGGGGCACCAGAGGCAGAGCAACAGAAAGCAGAGGAGGCAGAAGGAGTAGAGGGTTATTATTATTTTTTCATATAACTACATTTCATGCATAACAATGATCATGTGGCATATCAGTGTGAGGTTACAATTCCCATGAACACATTTGAACACATGACCACTTGGCAGATGAATTTATAAAAATAGAATCCAATTGTACACAATGTACTTTCCTGTAAATAATTTTTTCTTATATTCCCTATTTTCGTAACCCGTCACCATGCATTAATTTATCTCCCTTCTCTGACAGTGTCACAAAACGGAGGGAAATCTACTTTTATGCCCCTGTCCATCTTTTTGGTTTCCCGATGATAACTTGGGTATCCTGTATTGGATCAAAACCAAACTTGGGCGCATGCTTACTTATCACCCAAGACAGAACCCTATCGATTTCCAGGTTGGTACCCCCAAGGTCAAGGTCACAGTTGCTAAAAATAGACTAAAATTTCAATAAAATTTTGGTTTCCGGATGATAACTTGAGTATCCTGCATTGGATCAAAACCAAACTTGGTCACATGCTTACTTATCACCCAAGACAGAACCCTATTGATTTCCAGGTTGGTACCCCCAAGGTCAAGGTCACAGTTGCTAAAAAAAGACTAAAATTTCAATAAAATTTTGGTTTCTGGATGATAACTTAAGTATACTACATCAGATCAAAACCAAACTTGGTCACATGCTTGCTTATCACCCAAGACAGAACCCTATTGATTTCCAGGTTGGTACCCCCAAGGTCGAGGTCACAGTTGCTAAAAATAGACTAAAATTTCAATAAAATTTTGGTTTCCATTTGATAACTTGAGTATACTACATCGGAATGAAACCAAACTTGGTCAAATGCTTGCTTATCACCCAAGACAGAACCCTATAGATTTCCGGGTTGGTACCCCCTAGGTCGAGGTCACAGTTGCTAAAAATAGACTAAAATTTCAATAAAATTTTGGTTTCCTGATGATAACTTGAGTATACTACATCGGATCAAAACCAAACTTGGTCACATGCTTGCTTATCACCCAAGACAGAACCGGGTTGGTACCCGCAAGGTCAAGGTCACAGTTGCTAAAAAAAGACTAAAATTTCAATAAAAATGATAACTTGAGTATACTACATCGGATCAAAACCAAACTTGGTCACATGCTTGCTTATCACCCAAGACAGAACCCTATTGATTTCCGGGTTGGTGCCCTCAAGGTCAAGGTCACAGTTGCTAAAAAAAGACTAAAATTTCAATAAAATTTTGGTTTCCAGATGAGAACTTGAGTATCCTGCATTGGATCAAAACCAAACTTGGTCACATGCTTACTTATCACCCAAGACAGAACCCTATTGATTTCCAGGTTGGTACCCCCAAGGTCAAGGTCACAGTTGCTAAAAATAGACTAAAATTTCAATAAAATTTTGGTTTCCGGATGATAACTTAAGTATACTACATCAGATCAAAACCAAACTTGGTCACTTGCTTACTTATCACTATGGACATAATCCCATAGATTTTAGCCTTGATACTCCGAAGGTCAAGGTCACAGTTGCTAAAAATAGATTAGTATTACATATAAGACTGTTTCTCAGATTATTTGTTGGAACTACACATTATATCAAAACCAAACCAGTTCCAGTGTCTATTTATCTCAGGAGAAAGATCCTTTTTTATAATATTTGATATATATATTGTACATAGTTATGCCTTTAATAGTTTAAGGGTTTCGATTGCAAGGAGGCGGGGGCATCCGTGTCCCATGGACACATTCTTCCATTTTTTCAATATTTTTCGGCATATGCAGAATACATGACCAAAAAGACAAACGGAAATTTTGATGGGTTAAAAATGAACATGGAAAAATAAAACATGAGGTTATTTTGAACCCTCAGTGATTTTTTTAATATATCTTTGATTTAACTATATATAGTCGTATTTATTCCATACCAGTTATGTTGAAAGGAGCTATGGGGAATAACTTCAAAATCAAAGACACAGTCCTACAAAAACCTGACCCGGAGTAGATCCCGGCTCACGAAAAGGGGGAATATTTCAGTTTTGAATTGTAATTATGATAACTGAATGCATTATTTTGAAGTTTCATAAGGATTATGAAAGTGTTTACTGTACGCACATTTTCAACATGTGCTATTGCTCTTCTTCAAAATGTGCTTTGGTCAACACTTTCATACCCCAATGAAACTTAAAATAATGCATTCAATTCTAAATTAAAAAAAAGAAAAAAACAACAGAAAACACCTGCAATTTGTGATAGAACTCTTCAAAATCACAAATTAAAAACAAATAAAGGGCTACGCCGACTGCAGCATGATACGACCGCAGCATGTCGACCACTGAAATTTGAACAAGTGTAAACTAAAATGAATGTGGACACAGTAATTTGCTGGGTACAATAAGGACCTTGACACATAGATTAACTGGACACAAACTAGTGAAATAAAAATTAAACTTTTTAATCCCTTATTACTAGGATATTGTAAGAGCTAAGAAATTCTGTGGACTACCATCAAGAGAAATCCAAAGAAAAAACTCAGGTTGAAATCCAATGAAAAATACAGATTTCACAAATTTTGAAATATTGCAATTTGGCCCCTTTGACCCATTATAGCTATGAAACCGAAGAGCAATGCAAAATATACTGCCATATTACTGAAAGCTTACAATGAGAGTAATCCAAAGATAAAAATCCCATCAAAATCTAATGAAAAATAAAGATTTCACATATTTCTAATAATTGCAATTTTGGCCCCCTTTGACCCCTTACAGCTCTGAAATGGTAAGACCTATGCCAAATCCTTTGGCATAACTCTGAAAGCTTACAATGAGAGGAATCCAAAGAAAAAATCCCATCAAAATTTGAAAAAAAATAAAGATTTCACATATTTCTAATAATTGCAATTTTGGCCCCTTTGGCCCCTTAAAGAGTTAAAACCGTAAGAGTTACACAAAGTCTGTTGACATAACTCTGAAAGCTTGCAATGAGAGGAATCCAAAGAAAAAAATCCCATCAAAATCTGACGTAAAATAAAGATTTTACATACTTCTAAAAACTACAATTTCGACCCCTTTGACCCCTAATAGCTTGGAAACTGTAAGAACTACGGCAAATCTGTTGACATATCACTGAAAGCCTACAATGAGAGGAATCTAAAGAAAAAAATCCCATTGAAATCAGATGAAAAATAAAAATTTGAGGTAATACACATGTTTGAAATTTTTGCCCCGTTTGGCCCCTCATAGCTTGGAAAAGAAACAAGTTATCAAAACCTGATGGTTCAGCGCCATGTTAATTTTTATAAGGAATCCATTGCAAAAAATTGCATCAAAACGGACTAAAAATAAAAAAATAACATTTTTTAAATTTGCCCCTTTTGGGCCCCATTTATCTTGTGAACGGTGCATGCCACATGAAATCCATTAGCATACTACTGATTGGAAATTTCCTCAGGAGGACACTGAAAGAAACCCAATCAAAATCCAATAAATAATAAAGATTCTACAGTCAAATATAAGAAAACATCAAATTTAACCCTTTTTGGCCCCTTTTTTAAAGATGGGTGGGGCCACAATGACAAAAACTGAGCCAAGCCTTCCTTTTGTGCCAAGGAACATTGTGATAAAATTTCATGAGGATTAATCAACTGGAACTAAAGTTATTGGCCAAAAACAAAAGTGTCTACAGACAACGACGACAGCACCATTCCATTATACGACCGCAAAATTTTTTGCAGTCATATAAAAAACGAATATAACCAATAATGCAAACTCAGGAAAGCCTGATTTAGTATCTGCTATACCTTATTATAGCTTATTTATTAGATTTTTTTGTCCCCCGCCTCAACAAATAATGCTGGGTGTCTGTGCATCCGTCCATTACACATTTTTGTAAGCGCTCTCATGCCTACAAATTTTTATGGATTTTCATGAAATTTATGCCAAATGCTTATACCACTGTAAAGACCTTGGTCAAGTTCGAAAATCAGCCTCAGTCTATACTTTTTGTTGCAGTTATGGAACTTTGACCAAAATAATGACTCTGTTTTATCCAAAAATTGACCTTGAAAGTGCTCTCATGCCTACAAATTTTGACGAATTTTCATGAAATTTATACCAAATGTTAATACCATTAATACCTTGGTCAAGTTCAGACATCAGCCTGGTTGATACTTTTTGTACTACGTCAAACATCAGCCTGGTCGATACTTTTTGTATCCCACACATTTAATTGAATGTTTGAAAATATTGCAATTTCATATACAGTATACTGCATGACCGACAGGGGACACAGGAATTCTATTCTTGTTAATATTGCTAAAATTTTTATATTTGAAAAGTATAACCATTTATATATGTTGGAGAGTTGGAAATTGAAAATTCTGAATTCAAACTATTGTTTTCTATAACCTGATTTATAAATATTTCTGAAATTCGAGTTAAACATTTTATCAGTGAGAAGAAAGGAACATTTAATTTACACACCCAAGTAGCAAAGTAAGGAGAATTACTTACTGATAAAGGCTAATGGCCAA
Source organism: Modiolus philippinarum (assembly GCA_002080025.1). NCBI lineage: Eukaryota > Metazoa > Mollusca > Bivalvia > Mytilida > Modiolidae > Modiolus > Modiolus philippinarum. The sequence goes on along the minus strand of MJUU01041765.1, from coordinate 70,731 downwards.
AACATCAAGAAATATTTAAAATTTCATTTGGAGTTTTACTTTGAAAATTTTACATAAACTTCTTTTGTATGAGTTTCATTTCTTTTTTAAGGTGAACAAAAGACTGAAGAAGGGGAAGAAAAAAAAGACAGTGAAGATGAACAGAAGGCAGAAGGTGAAGGTGAACAAAAGGTAGAAGGTGAAGGTGAACAGAAACCTGAGGGTGAAGGTGAACAAAAGCCAGAGGGTGAAGGGGAGAAAGCTGCTACACCTGCAGGAGAAGAAGGAGAGAAATCTAAAGATGAGGAAGAACAAAAAGAAGGACAAGAAACTGAGTCAAAGTCTCCAGTTCCACAGGTAGACTTCAGATGGGATGAAAAAGTAGAAGCTTCAAATTCAGAAATAATTTACTGTGAAAGTACTATTGTGAGGTTATAACCCCCTCTTTTGGACTTGGCACATTTGTCTTATTTTTGGCATACTTTGGACTTGACCACTTGAGTCCATGGACTCCACTCACTCAAAAGTCATACCATTTTGGACTTGCACTTCAAATTTCAAAAACATCCAACAAAAAATGGACTCTGGACTTTATTATCAATTTTGGGTGTACTCTGGACTCAAGGGGGTAGGGGGGTTATACCCTCTATTGTTCATGGGGTTCCAATTTTCTGGATTTCATGGTTTGCTAAGTTCCCAACGAAATACATTTACCCTGGAGTTTTAATGCATAAAATTCAAAACCACAGATTTAAGTTCCAATGAAAAAGTGATAGTTGTGAAAACCATGAAAATTGATATTCACCAATGCAAGCATTTCCACAGTATTTCAATTATTCACAGCTCTGTCTCTAAGATTAATAGTATATTGAGTGTTCTAATGCAACATTTGTGTAATAGATTATAGATCTGTTTCATAGAACTGACAAACAAATACACTATATACACATTTTGGGCAGTCTAGGTTCCCTGTGTGGTGTGGTTCCTTGTCAGTTCATGAATACACAGGGAAAAAAATGAAATCCTTTGATTGCATTAGAATTGCAATTACAGCACATTATTTTAATATCTAAGGGCATCAATCTAGATTTACGGGTAAAAAATATCTGTTCACAGACTCTTCTACACATCACCTGTAAACTACGTTTTTGACTGGTTTATTTTTGTGATATTTTAATTTTCACCACATTTTCTATATGTATGGAAGCATAAAAATGAACCTCATATAGTTAAAGCCCCTATATCTCTAAACTTATTTATCATTTTTACAATTTTTAATTCACGAAAAATTATTGACCTCTGAAAATTAATACCCTTCTTTATAAACCAATCACGAAACATATACAGTACCTCTAATTTACTATTCAAGTGAAGTTTGCTATATTAATACTTATTTATACAAATAACTGTATTTAAGAAAAATATATTTTATTCAGAGTGATACATTTGCTGAAGGTGAACGTCCAGAGGAGAATGGTACTGGTGTTGAGGTTACTGAGAAATTATCAAGGGAGGGAAGTCCTGCACCTGATGTGAAACCAGAAATTCTGGAACCTGGTACACCAGAGAGATCAAGACCTCGTATGTATAAATGCTCACATGTTAATTCCATATTCATAACAAGGGAAATAGGGAAATATCATTGAGAAGCAACTTGAAAATAATCCACACCCAAAAATATTTGCTCAGGTACCTCCGACCACCTCACTCATCTCATTTTGATTGCAAGATAAGAATTAATGATGAAGGGATTAATTAAGTATAATTGTGGCAGATAGAGTCTTTTGAAGATAAAGCATTTTTCATTAAAATATTGCACAATAAAACTGACAGTCACCCTTTCTCATCTGGAATTTTGAAAGAAAAAAATGGTCTGAATTATATGTAAATATATATTCTTGCCCTCATGTTCCATTTTTGCCAGTGACATTTTAGACATACTTGCCAACCTCAAATTCCACTGTGGCTGGTCATGAAAAATTATTCAGGTATGTGATGGCAATCCTATCGCGTCAAGCCATCACACACCTTTTCAAGAATTCTGTACCATTTATTATTACATGTGAAGAGCAAGACCTTTTCTGTCAATGTGTTTTTGGAATTTTCAGCAGGATGTTAAATGTTTTTGGTGAAATAAATCAGTTGTTATAACTGTTTTTTGGACCATTTGGTGTTTCCTGTTCAGTTAACTTTTTATTTTGTCTTAACTGTGAAATGAAAATTAAGATCGTTGTTTGCTGGTAATTGTAAAAATTATATTACTTGTTTTGTGGGGGGTCATGGCAGTGGTTTCATTAGGAATTTGAATGGGGGAGAATTGGAAATAATAGGGGGAGAAAGAATATACGCCCGGAGGTCTGGGGGTCGCTAAAGGCCCCAGTGGGTCCAGGGCAAAGCCCTGGTAGGGGGTGAAAGGGGGCAAAGCCCCCCAGCCGAAAATGGATTTGAGGAAATTTGAACCCCAATTGTAGCTTCTCCTGCCACCAATTACTCCTTTTTTCTTTGTTAACAACAACTATGATTCACAAATTATGTTACATTTTAAGCAATCTTCATATTTATTTTTATTTCAGGTGCAATTTGTGGTGACATGCAGTCATGGTGTGACATCATGTACTGTGTGGGCCAATATTCTAGAATCACTTTATTTTACTAGTATACTTAAAGTCATATTTATAGAATAATTTCTATAAAAAATCGTGTCATTACCTATCCTAGAGTATTTCATAACATTGCAACTATGTTCGTTTATCAGCGTGTTTTGACTTTTTTCAGTTTTTAATTATTGATGGTGTCGAATATAAATGATTCCTAGCGAATTTCATAACATAATAACCATGTTCGTTTATTAAGAAATCTTTTTGAATAACCAAAATATTATATGATTTCATCCACTAAATACGCGTTTCGGATCGATTTTGGCACAGGCATTCGTTTCTGTCAATGGGGAGAATGACTCCGTGTTGGATAGTAAACCCCCATGGATAGTCGTTCTCCCCATTGACAGAAACGAACGCCTGTGAATGTAGCACTTTTTTGGACAAAAGTCCAATATTGAGCGTTGTCGCTTCATTTTTCATCACCACTGACCTTCACTATGGCCATATGGTATGGTTATCGACAGCCATTTTAATCTCGGACCTATAATCGCGTCCCTTCGTACTTTCAAGTAAATCTGGAACGTAAACTGAGA
>MJUU01041765.1:47550-61676 GCA_002080025.1 Modiolus philippinarum | reverse complement strand
AAACTTTAACATTGGGTATATCTTTTGAATGGTAAGTGATATGGCTTTCATATTTTGCATGTGCATTCCTTGTGGCAAGACCTTTTAATTGGAACCAGAATAGTTGACCTTGTGACCTTGACCTTGGCCTGTGAACAACTGCATAAAAACTTTAACATTGAGCATATCTTTTGAATGGTAAATGATAGGGCTGTCATATTTTGCATGTGTATTCCTTGTGGCAAGACCGTTCAAACAATACCAAAATTTTGGACCTCGTGACCTTGACCTTCACATGTGATGGACTTTTTGAAAAAAATAATAAACTTTAACATTGGGTATATCTTTTGAATGGTAAGTGATATGGCTTTCATATTTTGCATGTGCATTCCTTGTGGCAAGACCTTTTAATTGGTACCAGAATAGTTGACCTTGTGACCTTGACCTTGGCCTGTGAACAACTGCATAAAAACTTTAACATTGAGCATATCTTTTGAATGGTAAGTGATAGTTCTTTCATACTTTGCATGTGTATTCCTTGTGGAGAGACCTTTCAGTTGGTACCAGAATATTTGACCTTGTGACCTTGACCTTGGCATGTGACTGTTCGGTAAAATTTCACCAAAAAATGAAATTATATTTTGTTTTATTTTATATGTATATAGAAATTAAACTCATTTATGATGAAATGTTTCTTGATATCTATAGAATTTTATTTTGTAAAAAAGATTTTTTAAATCATTCAGCATATTTTCTTCATTTATTCACTTTCGTTTTACATGTATCTATATATGTATTATATATATCAAGGATGAGGGATGTTACTAGAATATCTATTATTTCATTTCTTCTCTTCTGTGTATACCTCCACTTTTGGGGAACCAGTATTGATGATCCCTGGTGTAATCAAAGTACTGATAACACTGATAAACAGANNNNGGGGGGGGGGGTGAAAATTGTTTTCTTAATAATGCTTGGATAATGATTGGAAGGGTTCATTTGGGTGACTTCTGTGTTTGCATCCAATTGCAATCATCATTTGATGTGATTAAACTTTTCTGTTGATACCAGAATATATTTCTACAAATTATGTTGTCAGAAGGACATTCATTGTTCAAAGTTGCTTAATGTTTCTTCTTTACTTCTACCCGGGGGCATAAGTGTTTCACAAAACACATCTTGTTGTTATTGTCAATGTCTGATGACCATTTTTAATGATCTAATTGAAAAGTCAGTCATTATTTTGTTATTTGTTAAATCTGTGTCCTTCTGCCAGCCCTAAACTCAGTATTTAAAAAGTATGCTGTATGATTATTCAACTTTTATGAAATGTTAGTCTGCTCTGCCCAAAATGAGCTTGCCTTGGGCAGACAGGCTGGTTGGTAATTATGGACACATGCCTTCTATTGGGCTGGATTTTGTATGTAATAGGGTTGTTTTATCATTAACTTGAAGTTCATATTTCTCTTGACATGTATTAGTTTTTTATATTTGATTTTTTTAAGAGACAAATTTATTTAAGGATGTAGTAAGGTGAAATTAAATAAATCTAAGATTTAAAATTGATACCATAAATTGAAAGAGCATTGGTAAAGGAATAAAATCAGCTAAAAATATTGATAGGTTATGGACCTTGTTTTCAATACAAAATGTATATTTCACATTTTAAAAATTGGCGGGAAAAGCTCTCTTGGGCTTTTACCTTAGTATAACATGGAAATATTACTGATTTCTTTCTCATGGAAGGAAAATCTACAATCTTGTGAAATTTTGCCAACTAACCTTAAATTACCTACCGAAGACTTTGGTGACTAGAAAATTGGGTGTAATGGGGCAAAATATATTACATAGTAATAATGGGTAAAATACGAGAAATCCGAATGACATTTAGGAATTTCAAAAACCTCACCTTACTACATCCTTAAAGAAAAAATAATTGAATGAATTTTTAGATCAACTCGATGAACTAAGAAATCAAGATGCCAAAGATAAAGATCAGTATAAAAGAGAAATGGATGATTTAAGGTTAAAATGTGAAGATAGAAAACAAAAAGTAGATGAAGAGAGAAATAAATTTATGGAATTTAAAAAACAAGTGGCATTGAATGCCGTCAGTAACAGATCAGGAAAACCACTGCCGCCAAAGGTACGCTTTAATAAAATATTTACATGTCACTTTCAATTTAATAAACCTAAGATCAGTTACAGTCTGCCCAGAATCAGTTTTCAGGTTTAAAGTGCGGGTCAATTTGATATACTGAACAAGTCATTAGATTATCTCTCATTGGTCTGGTCAGCTGAACATATACATTGACATATAGTCATCAAAATGTAATTGATGAAGCAATCAGAATAAAGAGGCCTGCTTTAGATCATCCTTAATGACTAGATGTCTATTTTTTTTTTGTCCAGGTGATTCAAGCAATGAGAGTTGCAAACTCTCTGTGACCTGTAACGTCAATCAAATCAGAGCACACATCAATTCTGAAAACCGCTTTGTAAATTAAAATTTTTGTCTTGTCAAATATCAGATTTTTCAATTTACAATTTTTTTAATGTAGTAAATGTTGAAATTCAGTACAGTACAGGAGTGAAATTTCCAGATCCTACCATATACACATATCCATATAAAATGTCTTCTGGTGCACTTAGGCATAATAGAGAAAATGGAATTTAATGTATAGGTAATGTTAAGCCAGTGATAGGAATAAATGAAAGAGATTATATATGTACATTTAAACTCAAAGTAAAATTTGTTTAAGTTAGAATACGGACATGATTTTTGAAGATTACTTAAAGAGTAGAAATTGTCCAAGTGGAAGTAAATATAAATTTTTGTGCAACTAAAATTCAGAAAGTAAAAAGCAGCAGCAATTTTCATAAAAACTTGCAATGGAAATTACTTGTAAATCTTTGAAAATTCAAAAGGTCTATTATGTGAAAAGAGCCTGGAATTTTGCTTTAAAGTGAAAGAAAATTATCTACTAGTATGACATTGTTTTTAAGTTAGTAGGTTCTTGTTCCAGAAAAAAATGCACAGAGGATACTAAAAAGCATTACATTAAAACATACTGCAAGATTTTAGAGAAATTTCAGGAAATTTTTAAATGAAAAAAAAAACATTTTACCTTTTGGGCAATTTAGGGCAAATTACTATACGATGTGAGGTTCCTCACTGTGTTGAAGACTATATGGTGACCCCTAGATGTTTTGTTTTGGGTCGTTTTAACCTGGATATGGGATGTTGTCTCCTTGACATTTACCCCATTTCCTTTCTTTTTCATGTTTATATTAATTACAGGATATAGAGCAATATTTAATAGCAGAAAAGAAGAAGGAGGCAGATGTTGTTGATGTAAGACTGGAAAATATTAAATTAAAAAATAAATTAAAGAAGAAAGAAATGGAACTCAAATCAAAGGTAGGTATTATGTTGTTTTTAACCACTAGGAGGAGGTATTTTTATGTTGTTATCTTGATGAAAACTTTCCAAAATGTTCACTTTTTCTTTGTCAATGTATAAATCATCAAAAACTATTGATTTATATACATGTGTAAATGTAGATGAGAAAGCAAATATATGTAAACAAACACATCTGTAAAATTTGAAAATGTAAAGTTTTATATGTTTTGGACTTGTTCAGATCATTATTCTTTATAAAATTTAACACTAACATCCTGTTATGAATTTTGAAAAAATAATTGAAAGAATTGTTAATGCGTCAGTTGGATAAGACACAAAAGATAAAACCCAAAACTAAAACCCAGGAACGAATATTGAAATACATTTTGTTGTACAACTAAAAATCAGCGTTGTACCAGAGATAATAATAGATTCTTATATGAGAGCATTTTGATGAAAATTTACACAAAGGTAGTCCCTATATGCAGAAGTGATTATTGCTGTACATAATAAAAGGGAGATAATTTGACTTTGACGACCTTAGATTTTCATTAGAAAGTAGCATTTCTACTGTCAAATAGTGGAAAGGAATATATAAGTGAGCTTTGCTGAGTTTGCTCACAGTTTTTCTAGTTTTGTGTGTGTATTACTACTCATTTGAAAATAGCTTTGAATTGGGACTTTGCAGATTAAAATTGCATCTGTTGTCTTGTACACAACACTAATAGTAGTAAAGATATTTGAAAATGTACATGTATAATATAACATTATTGTTTGAATCTTTTTATAGGAAGAACTAGCTGTTGGTTTGCATTTAATTGATTTTGAACAGTTAAAGATTGAAAATCAAACATATAATGAGAAAATAGAAGAAAGAAATGAGGTATGGTTGTCTCCCTTGTAAGATTTTTCCTTTCATATTTGTAATTTTGTTGCAAGTTATTTGATGAAGAAACATGTATTCCATTTTTATAATATTTTTATATTACAGAATTTTCTCTTTTAAGAAATTTTATCCATTAATATTTTATTTTAAGATCGTCTCATTTTTTTTTTGAATTATTGTCCGAAGTATTTAGGAACAATTTGATCAAGAAAAGTTCAATGTCAACTACATTCAACACACTACAGATCATGTAGTTTTAACTTCTTGAAAGTAATGGCAGAAATAAAGGATATGATATCAGATTTTATACCTTATTAAATTTCACACAGCATTTCTATTATGATGTAAAAATTCGGAAAAAAATATGTCATTATTTAAAACTGAATGGCTTTTTCCAATAGGAATTGCTGAAGTTACGTAAAAAGATTACCAGTACAGTACAAGTCCTTACACATTTGAAAGAAAAACTTCAGTTTGTTCAAGGTGAAAACCAAAGAGAGAAAGCAATACTGAGAGATGTTGAAGCTGAAGTGGCACAGGTATGTACAGTAGAACTTCGATGGCTCGAACTGCAATAACTCAAACACCATGGATGCTTTGAACTCTTTTTGTGTTCCCTTTGTTCAAGTTTAAACATAGTTCAACCTCGATATCTCGAATACCCTGTTTGCACGAACTGTTTTCAATGGTCCCTTGGGTGTTCAAGCTATCAAAGTTCAACTGTATGCATATAGGAGTATTTCATAATCTCACAGTGACCACATGGTGAAGAACAACACTAAAAGCATTTCTTACTGTAAGGTATTACCAGTAAACATTGAAGGTAAAGGACAAGGTGTGATAAGGGGGTGATTTGGCCCTAAATTTCGGTGATTTTTTCAGTTGCACATGATTGATTGATTGAATATTGTTTAACGTCTACTCAGCAATATTTCAGCTATACCAAGACGAGAACAAATTTGTTAATAAATAATCACTTTGGGGTATGGAAAGGGCCATGGGACGGGAAATTCTGACTGCCACTAGAAAAGTAGGGTGAAATCGTCAAGGGCGGGGAATTTAGCCTTGTAGCCGATCACCTACGGACCACCCAAAAAAGAGCTTGCTACAAGGGTTCTTTAACGTGCAGGAAGCGTGGCATTTCTTCCAACACGTGGACCTGAGTTTACATCCCATCTGAAAGATGGGTTGTGTATTTATTAATCCCGCACAACCACGGAATGGGTCCTATTTCTATATCCCGGGACCCTTGGGGTCAGTCTCCGTTTAGGAGGGGTCACACCCAGCAAGCCGGAGATACTAGGTCCTATTTCTATATCCCGGGGTTCCCTCGGGGTCCTCTGTTAGGAAGACTCATACTCCAAGCTCAGAGGATGCTGAGGGCCTATTCATAAGCCGGGACCGCGCACGGCGGCAGTTGCACATGAATATTTTCGTTTATGTTTGTTTGAAAGTTCAGATACCAATGAAGAAAAAAATGCAAAATTTAGAACCCATGACGTCACATTGGGTACAGTTCTGACGTCATGTTTCAGCTACTTTTGAACGTTTTCATAGAAATACAAGGAATTTGGCATATTTTCGAACGGTTTTCCTAATCGGAAATATAGAGCGCATTCAAGAACCAATTAGATAATTTACCAACTTGTTCATACAGATGCGTAAGACCTCCCATATAAATATTTTTGTGGTTCTTGCATGCGCTCTATGTTTCCTCTTAAGAAAAAGTAGTCAAAATTGGTCAAATTTGTCATTTTTCGACAAAATGTGCAATTTGTCCAATTTTCTACACTGAAAAACTCTGTAATCGTACATCAAACCTTGAGTAATCTTCCTGTTTACTATTAACACATATCCATAGAATATTTCAACAAAAAATATTGTGAATTTAAGCAATCTTATTTTTTGAGGCCAAATAAGGATCTACCGCACCTACTCCTTTTATCATATCTTAAACAATTTTCAACATTTGTATCAGTAAAAGTTGTATCACAATCTTAACAATATTCAACAGGTGTATCATATTTTGGTATGTCATTTACAAATAAGTAAAATGTTCAAGCCAATGACTGCGGCATTGGAGTGTAAAGACTGATATTTGTAAATACCCTGAACAAAGCAGAGAAATGAATGTTCTCTATTGATATTTGAAGTTTAATCCAGTTCTGATCCGTTAGATGAATTTTCATATTCAACATATGTTGAATAAAGCCCCATGATATTTCCTGCCAAATCTATTCAGAATACAATTCTCTGTGTTTATCAATTATCATTAGAGAAAAAGATTACACCACTTTATCCCAATTATTACCATATTTTATCCTCCTTCGATAGTTAAGTTTAAAAATTTTATAATGTCTTGCAAGCTTCACAATTAAAATTTAACTATCTTTAGTGGATAAAATATGGTAATGAACGGGATCTTGTGGTGTAATCTTTAGTATTGATATCAATGCACACCATAATACATAGTGAAAGCTGGCATTACTAAACATGCTTACATTGTATTAGATTTTTTGTATGGAAGATCAATCTTAATGTTTTAACAATTTAGACAATTGAAATATGATGATCACATTATTAAAAGGATAGATTCTATATTTCTTAGCTTGGAGTATTTTTCAAGTATTTCTTTTTAGGTTCACAACAGTCATTATGACTATCATATTTAACTATAGAAACCACAGGTAAAATAACTTATCTCTGATAGTGGGAAATATCTCCTCTGAGCAATACAAAATTAGCCTCTCAGTGGAAAATAACACATATGTATGAGAAATTATTTTCTGCTGACCAAGAAAGGCTTGTTATAATAATACAGTTACATCCTTCACCTCAAGTTATATCCATAATAAATCTGTAAAAAGATTATTTTTACTCATGGGCAGGTCATTCAATAAAGTGATCCTTTTTCTCATATAATTATGAATATGGTTTTCTATTGCATGCCATAGCAAAACTTTTTATTGTAACATTTTATATATACCATTTTCAGAAAAGGGACATTTTATCAAGGACAAAGCAAGCAAGGGACGCCTTACGTATAGACAATCAAAGATTAAGACAAAGTTGTGGCCTTTTAGGCAATGAACCATTACTCAGAGACTTTGAAGAAAGGAAAGATGAAGGAGATGATTTAAGGAATAGACTTGATATGTTAAAAATGAGACATGCGGAACTAACATTGAACTGTAACCAAGTCAGACGAAAAATTGAACAGACACGACAGAGTCGAGGATGAAATGTTAAAGACTACAGAAATTATGACTGTGATAATTTATTATTTTGTTTTATAATAATAATTTTACAACAATAAATATACAATTTGGTTTTTTTCTTAACTATAGATTTAGAAAGCTATCATTGAAAATCATGAAACATTAATTGTTAAATATTATTTCAATTAACTATGAATACTGTGGAAGTACTTTTATTAATAGACATCAATTTTCATGGTTTTCATAAATTTCACTATTTTTGGGTACTTAAATTCGTTGTTTCGAATTCTGTTCATTAAAACTGTATGGAAAAGTGCATTTCATTGGAAGCTTAATTTTGTGTTTTAGCAAAGCTTGAAATCCACAAAAATTGGAACGCCACAAACAATAGTACTTTCACAGTAGTTTAGATTGTGCTATTGAAGAAGCACTTGTCTCTAGAATTCTACAGACTATGTACAACTAAATGTCTGCCTTTTAAAAAATTTCATTCTTCAAATTGTATTATTTACCTTGTTTATAAGGGATATAACGGACTCAATTTTTAGCTAACCTGACCCAAAGGGCCAGTGTGAGCTATTGTCATCACTTGGCGTCAATCAGTCCGTCGTCTGTAAACTTTTTACATTTTCATCTTCTCCTCTGAAACAACATAAGCAAATTCAACCAAACATTACAGGAATGGTGTATGGAAGGTCCTTTACAAAGATTGGTCATTTTGTTCTGATCCGATGAAAAGATGGCTGCCACCACGAGAACTTCGGTTTAACATTGGACCCTATGGGAAAATCACATTTTCATCATCTCCTCTGAATCCACTTAAGCCATTTCAACAAAACTTTACAGGAGTGATGTACTTAAAGGAAGGCCCTTTACACAGATTTCTCATTTCATTCTGATTCTACCAAAAAAATGGCCACTAACGTGGAACTTATGTTTAACATTGGACCCTATGGGAAAAATCAAATTTTCATCTTCTCCTCTAAAACCACTGAAGCAAATTCAACCTAACTTTACAGGAATGATGTATGGGAGGTTCTTTGCAAAGATTGCTCTTTTTTTTCAGAATCCCGTAAAAAAACATGCCTGCCAGCACTCAACTTTCGTTCAACATGGACCCAGTGGGAAAAATCACATTTTCGTCTTCTCCGCAAAAGCCACCAGAGCAAATTAAACCAAACTTCACAGGAATAATATATGGAAGGTCCTTTACAAAGATTACTCATTTGATGTGATTTGACAATAAAAATGGCTTCCAAAGCCTAACTAGGGTTTAACATTGGTCCTTTTTGGAAAACTTCAACAAAACTTTAAAGGAATGATTTATGGAGATAATTTCTAATTTCAATATCAAAAGAGGCTATTGATATTCTAATTAAAATCATCTCCACTTTGACCATGTATAACTTACTTGGCACTGGGAGAAAACCAATGAATGTTTTTCATTTCAATATATTTAAGGGGAGATAATTTGGTTAATACATTTCAATAAGAGGATAATTCAACATTAAGTTTTCATATATAGTAACTGTTCCTTTTAAAATTAATATTTTTTTAATTTGTTCTGTTTATGTATTTCAAAATGTTATCAATTTTTGTGACTAATTGTCAAGTCAGTTTAATAGATATCTTCACTGGAAAGAAGTTTTCTATGGGTATTTGATAAGCTTATTTGCTAAGATAGGTTAAATCATGATTTAAAGTCCTTTTGCGCTAAATTGCTTAAAAATCTGATTCTGCTTGATTTCCCAATATATTTCTTAATTCCAAGAGAAACGTCAGTAAAATCAAACTGATATTTTGAACATTCATTCTTTTTCTTGACAAATACAATCAAATTGTAAATTTGCAGCAAGGGAATTTTGGTCAGTTGTGGGGGGGGTGTAGAAGTATCAAATATCTTACAACATTTCAATATGCATGAAACACCTATTCAGCCTTTTTTTAGAAATTAATTGAAAAAGAAGGAAAATATTGGCCAATATAACATGCTATATTATTACATCAAACATTTGCAAAAAAACCCCCAAAACCCAAAAAACCAACTGTCTGCAAATATGCAATACACTCAATTTTGCCCCTTATTCTGAAACAGAAGGAGCCAAGAATCTGATATAAGTGTGCCAAGGAATATCATCCAAAAATTTGGACCTGTCTACTTGAACGAACTTTATGCTGTCCACAGATATATATGTGAACGCCTGCACTCAACCGTAATATGAATGCAAAATTTTGGGGTTATATAAAAATGCAGTTCACAGAAAACAGATTAGAAAAATATTCAATAAACAAAACCAGATTTGTAATACTTTTTAATGATCACAAATATAATTAAATATCCATAATAATTAACATATATAATATTAATTGCACAACATTTTAATGATTGTATATGAATTTAAAGCTTGTTACCAATACATCTAAATAAGCAAATAATACTGTGACTTGGGAAAGTTGTACTGTGACACCTGTCTAAACCAACCCCTGCATGACTAAAACTTGCCCTTCATAGCGATCAGCTAAACTCAGGTGTAATTCTCTGTGTAAAACTGATCCTATTGTTGAGCCGATACACAATGATTAGAATGACGCGGACAGTATAATGAACAGAAAGAATGGTGTGTTTCTTTTACTGTTCAGTATACTTTTCCAAGTCATTCTGAACATTGTGTATTGGCTTAACAATAGGATCAGTTTTACACGGAGAGTTACATCCGAGTTTAGCTGATCGCTATGAAGGGTGTCTAAAATGTCCACACAAAAAATATCAGAGAATTTGTAACAATTTCTATTTGCTATGAACCTGTGAAACTGAACAACTGTCTAGTCCAAACAATATTTTCAGTGACAAGGGGTTCAAATGGACAGGTTTCACTTTGTTTATTTTTTTTTTTTTTTTGGCCAAATACGTGCCTGATGGGAAATGCTAAAAATATGGTTTGGCACAGACATTTAATTAATGTGTTTTATATGTCTATGTCGTATACTGACTGAGAGGAATTAAGGGACAAGAATTTTAAATTAACATTTGAATCTGTTAAATCTTTACCAAATGACAACAGACTTTTAAATCTCTCCATGTGACACCAATAATTCACGATCATATTAACAATGGAAAATGTTTAACACTAAAATATGAGGTCTTGGTATGTTGACATCAAAATTATTTTTGAAACGTCATGTATTCTTTTAAAAAAGGTAACTCCTTGAATCCTGAAGTTTCGAAATTAAATGAACTTCACAGAACTTATTTTCAGCAAAGAATATTGAAAGTCTGTATTTTCTGAGTTACAAATGTTTGGAAAATTGGCTGGAAACAGACCCTTTCTCATTTTTCCATTGAAAAATTACACCTTTCAAAAATACATATAGGAATTTTAAAATTTCATAAAATTTTGGTAAAAGGGGTATATTTTCTCATTTTGAAAAGGAATGAAGGGGGTATAGTAAGCAAAACATTCTTTAGCATTCAACTGATAAAATCTGATAAGTGCAAAAATCGGACACAATGTCAAAACATTAGTAAAATTGCGATCCTTGAACATTTTTTATTCGATTAAAGGTAGATTAAGATTACAGGGCAGATATATGATCATCAAAATAATAACAATAACACTTGTTTTAACTGTCAGATCTATGATACATACTTTTAGAAAAACACAAAATACTCTTTTCGCATTTTATCAACAAGAATATATAAAGATTTCCCTCAATATTATGACTGGATTCATCAATGCTGTGAAAATATGAAATATCAGGCAATGAATTAATAAATCATTCATTTGACATGTCAATATGGGACTTCTGAGTTGTGTTCAAATCAGATTTAAGTCCTGATACTATACTACAAAAGTCAATGCATCAATACATTGAGAGGAAATCACTACTTAATTAACACTGTTGAGCTAAGGGGGTTTATATTGAATCTGTAGTAGTGCTTCAGGTTTAATGGTTTTCCACAATTAAAATTTAGTTGGAGAATTGTCATGTAGGAACAATTATAAGTATACACATCAATTTTCATAAATATTTAGTTTTTTATGTGCTATTTATTTATTTCTTTATGTCAAGAATCCAGGTCAGGTCAAAAGTCGAGGTCAAAAGGTCAAAATCTAGATTTTGCTTTTAGCTCATTAATAACAATTGCAAAAGGCTTGATATTCTATATGTGAATAGATCTAATGAAGCTTAGTACAATTTGGTTCAGGTCAAAGGTCAAGGTCACCAAGTGCAAATTCGAAAACTTTAACAAACAAGTGTGGACCCAAATTGATGTCTCGCCCGTCCCTACTTGGTCGCAAAACTGATGTGAAAACTCAGACTAATTCAGAAAACTTAACATGTTGGCTGACAAAAGCAATATAGCAAACTGTTATACAACCAAAAACCAAAATACCAAATTTCAGTGACCTACCACTGATATAGATACAGGAGAACCAAACATGTTCACTAGACCGTGAAAATGTGGTCAAGGGCCAAAGCCAAATAGCAGGATGTCATGTTCCATCTAAGACAAACCCACATACCAAATATTATTGACCATACATGAAAACTCAACATGCTCACTGGACCATGAAAATGCGGTCACAGATAAAAGCCATGTAGCAGACTGTCATGTACTTCCCAAGACCAACCTATATACCAAATATCATTGACCTACCACTTATAGCTACTGAGAAAATGACCTAATCACAAAATCTTAACATGCTCACTGGACCATGAAAATTGAGGTTAAGTACAAAAGCCATATGACAAACTGTCATGTACTACCTAAGACCAACCTACATACCATATATCATTGACCAACCACTTATAGTTACTGAGAAACTAACCTAAGCACAAAAACTTAACATGTTCATTGAAATTGAGGTCACAGACAAAAGCCAAATGCCAAACTGACAAGTACTACCCAAGATAAACCTTCATACTAAATATCATTGACCTACCACTAATAGTTAAGGAGAATTGGACTTAATCATAGAATTTTAACGTGGTCACTAGAGCATGAAATTGAGGTCAAGGACAAAAGTCATATGCCAGACTGACATGTACTACTCAAGACCAACCTTTATACCATATATCATTGACCTACCCCTTACAGTTATTGAGATATGAATCTTATCAGAGAAACTTAACGTGGTCACTAGACTGTGAAATTGAGGTCAAGGACTAAAGTCATATGCCAGACTGACATGTACTACCCAAGACCAACCTACATACCAAATATTATTTAGATACCATGTATAGTTAATAAGAAATGGACTTAAATCAGAGAAACTTAACGTGGTCACTAGACCATGAAATTGAGGTCAAGGACAAAAGTCATATGCCAGATTGACATGTACTACTGAAGACCAACCTATATACCAAATATCATTGACCTACCACTTACAGTTATTGAGATATGGATCTAATCAGAGAAACTTAACGTGGTCACTGACCGTGCAATTGAGGTAAAGGTCACATAATGTTATGTCCGTCAGGTAGCTCTTGATTAGTACTACCACTGGACCAAATATAATGTTCCTACATCAAAGGGTTTTCAAAATATCCTGTATATAGTAAAAGTTAATGCCGTTGCCGTTGCCGTAGCCATCATACTTTGCATGCCTATGTCTCGCTTTCCGCGACTTTCGTCACGGGCGAGACAAAAACTTTTACATTGCTTATATCTTTTCAACCAGATGAGATAGAACCTTCATATTTTGCCTGCATATTGATTAGGATAAAACTGTACACCATTATGCAAATTTTACTAAGGTCAGGTCAAAAGTCAAGGTCACAGAGGTCAAAAGGTCAAAATCTACTTTTTGCTTTTAGCTCCTTAAATAACAATTACAAGATGCTTGATATTCTATATGTGAATAGATTAATGGCGCTTATTAAAATGTCTACTAAATCTTAATTTCCAGTGTATATTGCAATTTTTAGCATTAGTACTGTATTGTAGACATGATTGCTATCGGGGGCATAGTGTTTCACAAGCACATCTTGTTTTAAAGCAAAGTACTTGCAAAGGTTAAGGTCATGCGACAAAATATTATAGTACCAATCGAAATGGGACTTGCCAAAACACATACAAATGAATATATGAAAGCCCAGTCAGTTATTATTCAAAAGATATACAGTACAATGAGACAACCATGATAAATCACTGTGATAGACATATCACTGTAAATTTTTAAGTAAGTGTATCTTTATACCCCCCGCAAACAAAGTTTGGGGGTATATAGGAATCACCCTGTCTGTCTGTCCGTCTGTCCACACTTCTCGTAAGCGCAACTCCTCTTAAACCACTTGAAGGAATTTAATGAAACTTCACACAAAGTAAGAACACTATTAGGAGATGTGCATGAAGGAATATAATTATTGTCAGAAACCAGGAAAGGGAGATCATCCGACTTAACTTTTCGTTGATTCCCTATTTATGGGTTACCTTGTAAGCGCAACTCCTTTTAAACTGCTAGAAGGATTTTGATGAAACTTTACACAAAGGAAGGACACTATATGGAGATGTGCATGAAGAAATATAATTATTGTTCAAAACCAGGAAGGGGAGATAATTGAACTTCGACTTTTCGTTGATTCCCCATGTATGGGTTACCTCGTAAGCGCAACTCCTCTTAAACCACTTGAAGGA
>MJUU01041764.1:0-11110 GCA_002080025.1 Modiolus philippinarum | reverse complement strand
AGTTAAGCGCCATGTACTAGCTGATTTTTTTTTATTAAAATATTAAAGTCAAACTGAAGTAATTAACTTTTATTTTGAAATAATAAAACAAACGACTTAGTACAAAGGGCAAATAAAAACAAAGCTGCACAATGAAGGAACTACTTAATCCAAGGTAATTTCATTATAATAATGGAAAAACTCATGCATGGATACCAAATGTCAAGAGAATTTAAATAAAATATCCTATTAAACCAATATCTATGATATACAAACTTAAAAGCGACCTCTTACAATTTTGCAGCAAAAATGTCGATGAATAAACCAATCACAACATGTACTGGCAAAAATTAAATTTATATAACACATTGGCAAACGCATACTGAAGCAAGAACGTGGGAAGGGAAAATTCTAAAATCATAAATCCAAAATCAAGGCAATTCACAGCAACACGAATTGAGACAGTATGATATAGTATATAGATATAGTAGAATAAAAAAAATTCAATGACCAGAGTGACTACCAGTTTATCAAAGTGTTTTGCGATTCATCGAGCAAAAAAGAAGATATGACGTTCAAAAAGGCTAATTTGACGTCTTGTGAAAGATTGCAGACAGTTGTAAATGCACTGCTGGTAAGACAAAAGCCGGATTCAGGTGATGCAATAATAGGATCTTGCATAAGGTCAGATTAAAAATCGGGCTATCTTTCACAAGTGTAAGAAATTTCGTCTTTTCTCGAGTGGAGCGTAGGAGTACGTAGAATTTCTTACACGAGTGAAAGATATCCCGATCTTTCATTTTGACCGAATGCAAGTTCCTATTTCTTCCGTAAAACACGGATAGAAATGTCTAGATACTTATACCGTGTGAACAATGTTGTCGCCATTTGAGATGAAGTCGCGTGCATCGATCTCACATGGGTCATCTCCCACTGTAAACCACCATTTACGGAAGAATAATAGGATCTTGCATAAGGTCAGATTAAAGATCGGGATATCTTTCACAAGTGTAAGAAATTTCGTCTTTTCTCGAGTGGGGCCTAGCGAATTTCTTACACGAGTGAAAGATATCCCGATCTTTAATTTTGATCTTATGCAAGATCCCATTTATAAACCACCATTTACGGAAGAAATCAAGTTGTCAGGGAAAGTGCGTGAAAATTGTGCTAAGTCCTAATTATTCTGTAAGTTCAAGTGTTGACATTGTTTCCAGACAAATACTGGTTCTTTTTGCCCGCTTTGAAGTTGTCTGGTCTCAAACCGTTCATAATTTGATGCCTGAGACCTATTGCGCATGTCAGAAAGGGGTGTTCACTTTATGTGTTATGACCTGAAATCCTATATCTATTCAAAATATCTTGTATGGTGATAGATCTTTTCTGATGATGACAGTAAAAAAAATATTTTCATTCAAAAATTTATATTAAGCTCAAAACGATTCATGTATGCACTGTTAAACTTCATAGAGACGTGAAGATATACAACAAACATCAAATAAATGTTTGTTGTACGTAATAAAATGTGTGGTTCATGGTTTAACAGTGCATGTGGTGATCTGTGGTCATCATTATTATGCGCGAAACATTGTATCCATTTCTGATTTCATCTGGGAGAGGAATTTATAAAAGTGTTTTCACTTGTTTTCTAATCCTGTTTACTAGTATTTTTATTTGATTTTATTACCTTGTTTTATTTGAATGAATATTTTTACACTAAATCTGATTTGTTCTTGCCACAGAAGTTATGAAATTGTTAACGAAGTTTCCATTAGGACTGTATCTTGTTTTCATGAAGCAAAAAACGTTTTCTCACGCCATTTTTCCAATGCTTTTGAATCGGCGTTCGAAATGCGCGAATTCTGACTTTTTTCATCACTCCTGATAGTCAGACAAGATGTTCTTTTACGGGAGAAGTGTTTTCTCGCATGTTAAAGCAAACAATCAGATTACACTGAATCAAAATGTCGGAAGCATTCGATCTTGACAATAAGGGAAAAAGTCCGAAGATACAGAGATCTTTAAAACGCGCGAAAAAAGTAATAAAAATCGAAAAACAAAAGTGAGAACCGAACCGTCAATCCAAAACGAATTACCCAAGGATAATGGCAACATCTGAAACAACAAAGAAACAGAGACACAACAAAAGTACGGCACAGAAAAGAAAAATGAACACACACACACACACACACACACACACACACACACAAAGATGAACAACACGGAACCAATAAAGAACCATAGCTGGACCGGTAAAGTAAGCATCTCCTGCTTCTTAAGAGACACCCGCTGTGTTGAACATGTCAAATTTGGTAGTAAGGTAAGATAAGAAAACCATTCAATCATTAATTATTTCTAATTTCAAAACACTCGATTTTCATATTTAAATTTGAAAAGTTATATCACCTCTGATATTTTTTTAGTTTCGGTACAATAAAACGATTATTGCCTTCATATGTGGTGAACAGCAAAGTGGTCAACCCTTGTGAAATCGTTTTCCCTCGGGCAAAAGCAAAAAAAGCACTCCTTTTTTGTCTTGATCCTATAATCATTGCTTTACATTTTGCAGGATTGAGCTTCATACTATTTTCTGAGCACCCTTTTTGTATCACATCAATATCTTTTTATAGCTTTTTATTCAAATCACCGACATCATCACTTTTTGCATGTAAAGTAGAATCATCTGCATGTAAATCCAAAGGCGAATTTTCTATATTCAAATACAAATCATACAAAATCAAAGGTCCCAAAATTGATCTCGGTTTTAATGCACACCTCATTAGTTATAAAATTACTAATTCGAACTTTTTGTGATCTCTCGCTCTCTCTCTCTCAAATACTATTTGAACCATTCAAGGGTATTTGGTGACATTTTACACATTTCTAATTTTTGTAGTAAAATAGCATGATTAACCAAATAAAACGCCCTTTTTAGTCTAAAATATTGTCCCATTAATGTAACATTGTCAATATTAGAAAGCCAGTCATCTGTTAGTTTTTAATGCGGTAGCACATGTATTCATTGGTCTACACCAAGACTGTTAACTATGATACAGATCATTCAAGTCGGACTTATTGAGCCTATTGAGGAAATCTCCCAAAGTTTGGATTAAATGATTCATTGAATATTGTTTAACGTCTACTGGGCAATATTTCGGCTATATCAAGACGAGAACAAGTTTGTTAATAGATAATCACTTTCGGGTATAGAAAGGGTCATTGGACGGGAAATTCTGACTGCCACTGGAAAAGTAGGATGAAATCGAAAGGGGTAGGGAATTCAGCCTTGTAGCCGATCACCTATGGACCACTCAAAAAAAGCTTGCTGCAAGGGTTCTTTAACGTGCAGAAAGCATGGCATTTCTTCCAACACGTGGACCTGAGTTTACATCCCGCCCGAAAGATGGGTTGTGTATTTATTCATCCCGCACAACCACGGGCCCAAAGTTTGGAAGGTATTAGACTTTTTTTCATTACATATTACTCAAGTTTTCATTTTCTGGTAGGAACAATATGCAGAGTTGTCACAAAATTAGGACGGTTGTTGTAAAATTGTAACAATTAAGCAATAACAGTACATTATTTGGATTTCCGGGGAGTTAATCGTATATTTAACCGCCAAATAAAGATTGACATCCTTAACTTTCAAATAGTTTTTTAAAGCGATTCCAGTGCTATCAAACAATTTCGTATCGGATATGTATTTAAAGTAGGGAACCTATTTTGTCCGAGTCATCTACATAGCGTAATTGAAGGTAAGTTTTGATCAATCAAACGATCTGTTACATAAATATTACATTCATACTGTCTTCAAATTTTGTATTTAAAAAAAGCTAGAGTCAAAGTTGACTTTGGTTAAGAGGTGGAAGTGTTACATGTCCCGATAACGTAAATATTACGCATAGATACCAAATTATCATGAACTGTTTTTGTATAATGAAAAGACAGTCATTTCTAAATAAAGGTTAAAGAGATGCTTTCCCCCTACGTATCTTTTCATTATTTGACACATCCGTATAAATTGGACATTATTCAGAATTTTCCTGTTTTGCTTGAATGTTTTCAAAATTATTCGGGAAAACCAAATGATATAATTAGTATCAGACTCTTGTAGAATTTAAATTGTATGTAGGTTTTCAGTCTATAAATTGATTTGGAAACCTTATAATCAAAACGATCGACAATCCTTCAATTGTGTTTTAATAAAATTAATGTGAAGAAAACACCTCTGTGTATAAAAAACCATTATCTTCATATGTTGTGAATATACATTTATAGCACTATAGTGTAAGATATATATCCCGATCGATCAACTTTTTTTTTAAAAAGATGAAGAGTTAATTAAAACAACTAAACGACTAAACGACTTTCATAAGCTGCTCACTTGCTGATAAAGATGAATCAAGTTTGACTTCTACCTACATTTATCAATGTGAAAACATTTGAGACACGACGGTAATATAATTACGAAATGGAATGAAATGTACAACTATTTAAACTCAAAATGACCGAAAAGTATAATCGAAGGTCACAGTCCAAAAGAGAGCTAGCTGCACAAAAAATTAAAAAAAAGAAAGACAAAAAGACAATCATATTCAGCGTTAGGAACTCGGGACACCAATATTTGAGTCTCACAAACGACGATAATAAACAAGATGTCAACACAGGTGTTGATTGGTAAGTGTCTCTTACTGTGCTTTCAAGAATCATACGTAATGTTAGAGAATTAAATGTCCAAAGTTTAATCATATCCAGTTACTCAATGATAGATGTAGTCAACCTTATAAACGTAAGTCAAAAGTTGCAAGACTGTCACATTGTATTGGTCAACCTACTCATGAGTGTTAATTTACAGCGTCCCTTCTCCAGTTTTCTGGTAATAAATAAACACGTGGCTTTACAGGCTCCCTATCTGAAGAATGCTCTACTATATCAATCAATATGTGGCTTTACAGACTCCATATCGGAAGGATGCTCCACTATATGAACTGAGGAGAGGAGACTCTTATATCTACTGCTCTAACGTATATTTTTAATTGAATATGCCATATCAAAATGTTTAACTTACGCTACTAGTATAAGTATTTGTTTCTTGCTATAACCCTAATGGGTTAATGTCTGTCTTTTGAAACTAAAGTTATTATTATTTCAATTAACATGTGACTTTACAGGCCCCATCGGAAGGATGCTCTACTATATCAATTAACATGTGGCTTTACAGGTCCCCTATCGGAAGGATGCTCTACTATATCAATTAACATGTGGCTTTACAGGCCCCATCGGAAGGATGCTCTACTATATCAATTAACATGTGGCTTTACATGTCCCCAATCAGAAGGATGCTCTACTATATCAATTAACATGTGGCTTTACAGGTCCCCTATCGGAAGGATGCTCTACTATATCAATTAACATGTGGCGCTCTACTATATCAATTAACATGTGGCTTTACAGGTCCCCTATCAGAAGGATGCTCTACTATACCAATTAACATGTGGCTTTACAGGTCCCCTATCGGAAGGATGCTCTACTATATCAATTAACATGTGGCTTTACAGGCCCCATCGGAAGGATGCTCTACTATATCAATTAACATGTGGCTTTGCAGGCCCCATCGGAAGGATGCTCTACTATATCAATTAACATGTGGCTTTACAGGTCCCCTATCAGAAGGATGCTCTACTATATCAATTAGCATGTGGCTTTACAGGTCCCCTATCAGAAGGATGCTCTACTATATCAATTAACATGTGGCTTTACAGGTCCCCTATCGGAAGGATGCTCTACTATATCAATTAACATGTGGCTTTACAGCCACCCCTATCGGAAGGATGCTCTACTATATCAATTAACATGTGGCTTTACAGGCCCCTATCGGAAGGATGCTCTATTATATCAATTAACATGTGGCTTTACAGGTCCCCTATCGGAAGGATGCTCTACTATATCAATTAACATGTGGCTTTACAGGCCCCTATCGGAAGGATGCTCTACTATATCAATTAACATGTGGCTTTACAGCCACCCCTATCGGAAGGATGCTCTACTATATCAATTAACATGTGGCTTTACAGGCCCCTATCGGAAAGATGCTCTACTATATCAATTAACATGTGGCTTTAAAGGTCCCCTATCGGAAGGATGCTCTACGATACAATTAACATGTGGCTTTACAGCCACCCCTATCGCAAGGATGCTCTACTATATCAATTAACATGTGGCGTTACAGGCCCATCGGAAGGACACTCTACTAGATCAATTAACATGTGGCTTTACTGGTCCCCTATCGGAAGGATGCTCTACTATATCAATTAACATGTGGCTTTACAGCCCCCTATCACAAGGATGCTCTACTATATCAATTAACATGTGACTTTACAGGCCCCTATCAAAAGGATGCTCTACTACATCAATAAACATGTGGCTCTACAGGCCCCCTATCGGAAGGATGCTCTACTTTATCGATAAACATGTTGCTTAACAGGCCCCTATTGGAGGGATGTTCTACTATATCAATCAGAATATGGCTTTACCAGCCCTCTGGCGGAAGGAGGCTCTACTTTATCAATTAACATGTGGCTTTACAGGCCCCCTATTGGAAGGATGCTTTACTATATCAGTTAACATGTGGCTTTACAGGCCCAATATCGGAAGGATGCTGTACTTTATCAATTAACATGTGGCTTTAAAGGCCCCTATCGGAAGGATGCTCTACTATATCAATTTAAATGTGGCTTTACAGGCCTCCTATTGGAAGGATGCTTTACTATATTAATTAACATGTGACTTTGAAGGCCCCCTATCGGAAGGATGCTCTACCATATTGTATCAGATGTAAACATACATGTTGTTAGCATGGGTAGAGACGATGTCTGAAGAAATTGAAAATAAGATATAGAAAAGTTGAAATTATCATGTTTGTCATAAATTCTAGTCTTAAGTCTTTTGTCTGTGTTAATTTCGAGACACAGATCTAAAAAAGAAGCCGACTTTTCAAATCACTTCAGTGCCTTATCTTTTAGTTGACTATGATATGAAAGATGTTAGTACTCATTGAAACATGGATTATATAAGGTGAAATTGCAGATATTAGTTGTGTGTCTCTTCATTTAATCTCTTGGAAGGTTTTGCATAAATACATATTTGGTAGTATAGATGCATAGTTAATGCACTTTGGAATGCAGATTGTCTGTTGAACTATCAAACCGCTTAACGCGACACATATATTGTCGACCAAAAAGTGAAGGATTCTCAGTATATTTGTTGTTGTAATCTATGTGATCCTTGACAGAGTAAGAGTTATCATGACTTAAGATGATATCTCTTGTATTTGCGTTTACCATTTTTATAGAAAAAAAATCTGATAATAAGATGTAATCTATCATATAGTGAAATGGGGGAATAGAGGTGTAGAGAGAAGAAAATATTAAGTATCGATCCCGTGATAGAATTGTAATATTGGGTATCTTTAAATACACCATTTTTCATGAAAAAACATGAATATGTACATAATTATTGTGAGGAAAAATCTGCCATCTGTTCATAGAGACCACAATTCAATAAAAAGTTTTGGGGAAAGATTTAGAAACAATCCTGACAATACATTTTTGGACAAAAAAACGTTTTAAGGAACGACAGAACCATACGTCTATAAGTCCTTTTTATATTTTTGATTTGGTGGACCATATCCGTTGACAAGTAATAAAATTCAACACAAGGACTATGAATGCTCTCGGTTCCACAGCTTAGAAGGTATAAACGAACAACGTGCTGTAGATACAGCAGCTTTTATTGTCAGACACTTTTTCATTGAATCCAGGCATTCTGATGAATTAAAAGTCTCAGGGTCCATAAAACTTCTTAACAACGGCAGTAGAATACCGAAGGAACAAAGCACAAAATTACACAAATCAAAGTCCAGAGACAAGGCAAAAGCAAGAACACCAAAAGACGGAAGACCAAAGACACCACATGACCACAAAACACACAAACATTACATATACAACACAAAAAAACTAAAGCACTAACAGTGTGAACTCTCAAAAACAAGAGTGACATCAGGTGCTCCGGAAGGGTAAGCATGTCCTGCTCTGTGCACAGCACCCGTCACACTGTCAATGGGTCAATCCAGGGTAAAGTCAAAACCGGTAATGTTAAATCCGGGAAGACGCCAATCTAGCTGAAAATGTCAGTTTTTATTTGTGACACTGACATTTCATATCTATCTATGATGTCGTGGTGACGGCCATAGAATTTCTGAAGAGACGAAAGTAACAAAGGCTGAACATATCCCTGACTCAGCAGTTTTTGTGACAGTGCTTTTGCTCTTTCCACAAAGTCACTGTATGTACTGCACGCTCTACAGTAACGAATCAACTGTGAAATATACANATATAATCTAGATTTCAGACGTCCATGTTCGTCAATGAATAACAAAAGGTCAAGGTATGAAGCAGAATCGGGTGTATCGGTTGTCTCTTTAATTTCAAGTTCATTGGGGTAGATACGATGTAAATATTCTTTAAATCTTGGGTTATTAAGAGAAAGTACATCGTCTATATATCTGAAGCTGAAATTAAAAGTCTGGGCTAGTTGTTTTTGTTTCTGTTGTATCAGCCCTTGTAAAAACTTTGCTTCATACGAAAAAAGGAAAAGGTCAGCTAAAAGTGGCGCACAATTTGTTCCCATGGGAATCCCTATTGTCTGTTGAAAAACACGGCCTCCACATTCAACAAAAATGTTGTCGATCAAAAATTCAAGCATCTTAATCACGTCATTTTCACTGTATTTCTTGTTTGACTCAGTGTGGTTCTTTACAAAGTATGTTTTATCTTTTCCTATTACCAGATAGGAATACCTGCGTTCTCCGTTTTTGGTACAGAAACATTGATGTATAAGATCGGAAATTACTGTTTTAAGTTTATTATGGGGAAGAGTTGTATAAAGGGTAGAAAAGTCAAAAGTTTGAATGCTATTGCAGTATGCGAGACGGTTTGAGGAGAGCTGTTCAAGGAGATCTTTGGAATTTTTAAGAATCCACATCTGATTCACGCCGCTCGTGGAATAGGCTTTTTCGCAGTAGCTTTTTAGCTTTTTAAAATATTTTTTACAACTATAGAAGACGAAATCAAACTTCATTATGTTCAGTAGAGAGGCAAGAACTCCTCTTGACATTCAATATGCAATACCTGAAAATTAATTGGCATAGGTACCTCAGGAAAGAATGAAGGATACTCATAAAGATATTAGAAGAAACGTCAAAGGGACAATAGAAAGACAACAAGAGGCTCTCAAGAGCCTGTATCGCTGACCTGGACCATGGTCAATACATAACTTCATATCAACTTATATGTTAAAGGGTCTCATTTTCAAACTATGTAAATAAACATTTATGTTATATGATCCAACTTTAATTTAACTATGTTCCCTATTGCATGCCATCTTGGATAAGGGATGGATCTGCAGGACACAATTTTAAAGAAAATTAAGTATTGTGCCAAAGTTTATTTCCAACTGGCCAAATGGTTTTAAAGAAGAAGATCTTTGAATGTACTCCTATATTAAACTATGTTTCCCATTGGTAGCCAATTTGCATAAGGTGCAGACTTGAAGGACATCTGTTTTGAAGGGGACCATCTAAGATACATTGTGACTAGCCAAGTTGTTTCTGATAAAAAATTCTTTGTATGCTCTTTCCATACAGTCGAGTAATAAATTAAGTTCCCCGCAGATGGCCATGTTGGATGACATTTAGGCATAAAAGTCACAATACATATATATATTATAGTCAGCACCTCATAAGCATCATTAATGCCAAGTTCTGTTCAAATCCATTCTGTGGTTAGGTTTTATTTACGAATATTTTTAACATTAAGCAGTCTATGAAGCTGATAAACTACTTCAATAATCATGTCAGCAGAGGTCATAGTGATTAGACACTAAAGTCCATGTAATATACACAATATGTTTATATAGGAAAATCATTATGACATGAAATAAGGTAAAGATTAAGAAAGTATTTTTGCAAAAAATTGCAGAAATTTGCACAAAAACACTGTTTTTTTCTCTTAATTATGGAAGAAATAATTTTTTAAATGAAGTGATAGTAGGGAATTTCTCTAAAGCTTAAAAGAGAAAAGTTAACCAAAGAAGATTTGAACACAGAATTTAAAGGGAAATAACCCATAACCATATGGCATTGGGAAAAAAAATTGGTGAAAAACGGCCAATAAATCATACACAGGCCTTTGGATTTTCTTCAAAATATCAGAGTATGTAGATCTTGATATGCTGAACATTTTTTAATTTACACTTCACCTCTATCTGTTACAGTTTTTGAAATAAAAAATAAAAAATCCGCAAATTATGAAAAATTTACGGAAAAGGGCTATAACTCTCAGACTGGTTTTCCGATTTTGTTCAAAATTGCAGAGCAGATAGATCTCGGCATTCTGAACAATTTTACGCAATGTCAGATTTTTTAAAGTTATTTGCCAAAAACAGCAATTTACCCCTATGTTCTATTTTTAGTAATAGCAGCCATATTGCTTGGTTTTCAGACTCCTCGGATACAATTTTGAAAGTACATACCCTGGTGATGATCCAGGCCAAGTGTGGTTTAAATTGGCCCAGTAGTTTCAGAGGAGAAGATTTTTCAAAAAAGTTTACGACGGACGCCAAGTGATGGCAAAAGCTCACCCTGGCATAGCCAGGTGAGCTAAAAAGTATATCACGATTAGAAACTTTCATGGTTAATATTCAAAGATTGTGATGAGGTCTATATAGACGTGTTTCTTCAAACGGCCCGACAGTTGGTATGCTTGTGGAAAGTACCATTTAAAGTTCTGGTAAAATGTTCGGAACTGCAAAATAATTACTTTCATTCATTTTCGTATGGAAATACTCGTATTTTATTGGTTACGAACACTTCCGATCATTTCCGTCACTGTGTTTTGTCAGTAAGTAAAACTACACCATCACGTTACTCCTTGACAACGACAAACGTAGACAAAGACGGCAGAGTCTACGATTTTCATTAACTTAAGTAGTTGATGTGGGAAAAAGCCGCAGGTTTTCAAAAAACGTTTTTTGAAAACCTGCGGCTTTTTCCCATATCAACTACTATGAGGGGGGG
>MJUU01041762.1:24461-40083 GCA_002080025.1 Modiolus philippinarum | reverse complement strand
AGTCACTCCAAAGTCGGTGAGAAATAACAAGTTTTGGTCGGACCTCTCGACTTTGGACCTCCAATACTCAGTTCACAGGAGTTTACCCACCCAGTTATTTGGGTGAGGGTAAGCCAGAGGCAAGATCTTCAAAACCCACCATATGTGGTTAATAGCTTTTCCGTTGGAAAATGGGAAAGTCACTCCAAAGTCGGTGAGGTGGAAGGATTAGCTACCACCATCGTAGTTTTGTCCTTAGCTGTATTTGATATTACTGATTATTCGGATTTCGTTTGGTTTTGTGCATTGTAACATTTTTGAAATTATTGATTTCCTTCGTTTTTAGGTTCTAGTGCTGCTGATGAGGAATTAATTTCCGAAATGGTCATACAGCTCATTAAAATTATTGCAGTTGGAGTTAACATATGTATTATGATCTCATGTTAATTTACTCCATATCCTTTCGTAAAATATTTACCCACCCAAATATTTGGGTGAGGGTTAGCCTGTGGCGATTGTTCGTCACAATTGGCGCGTTTGAAAGTATAAGACTTGGCCAATTCGTCTTGTTGGACATCTATAAAGTATTTCTTTCAAATGATAGCGACGTAGTTGGAAGTTTTGTCAACAGGTACAAGCACATATTTTTTTTCCCAAAATCTCTGTTTTGACTAAATTCTGTTCACAGAAAGCTTAGAATGTGGCTCATCATAATTATCTTTATAAAAATTAATACTGTTGTGACTTTGGTAATAATTTTATCTTTGAACAAATTAAGTGCGTGTTTATCGGCACTTTATACACTAATTAGTAACTGCGTTTTTAATGATATTAAAAGAAGCTTGCAGGTTAATTTTTGGAAGGTTGGCGATATCTAGGCCCTTTTCAAAAGAACCGTCTATAATAATGTTTACGTTCCCCGTTAATACATGTCCGCAAGGGTCATAGTGGTATAATGACATGGAACAGTCTCAGCTGCTGGGGGTATTTCTTCTTAAAATGAGCATCAGAGGTGAAAGAAGGGTAATTGACAACAAAAAATACTTCTAGTAGGTTGTTTGTAAGATAAGGAAATAATAGGCATATCCTGGTTATCAAAATATACGGGTATAAGTTTTTGAATACAATGTATCTGGGTCCCAAATATTGCTTGCAAAATCAATCGAATCAATTCCGTTATTAAAATATTTGATTTTCAAAAATTGTTTAATGTTCATGGGGTTTGTCGAGTCGATTCTCGGAAAAGAAGCCGATGATAGCAGAACGCATCAATAATTTGATATCATTCATAGAGCGCACTATTATCAGACATAGTATCACATTCTAAAGAGATTTTATAAAGTTGTGTAGCATAAATTGAACAAAGTTTGGCGAACAAGCCGTGCCGCCCATTGTTTCTGAAAACAGTATATAGATCTTTAACATTAACAAGGTTTTTACGTTTTACTGAAGATGGGTATGTTAAAATTAATGACAGTTGTCTATGGTCACCAAGTATGGTTTGTACACTGAACGTCGAAGTCATTTTACCTGTATGAAGTATACTGACAATTTTGGTTGTGGCTTGCTAGCACTATTTTGTCTATTGTTTGCGCCGTCAAGATGCTATAGGTTGATTATGAATTTGTGCTTGACAAGGCTGCATTTATGTATGTTATGCATCTAAATGTTATTGTTATTGTGTCTGCTGGAATCAATGTGACTTTATTATACTTGACTTAAATATTGACCGCACGGATAAGAAATGCTGTTTGTTAGAAGCAGTATTTACTATACTTGTGGCAGCGAACAGAAACAAATCCATGCCGAAAGAAACTTTACCAGACATGATCACCATTCATTGAGGGTATGTGTTGAACTTTTATACCTGCTACCCAAATTTTGAAGAGGAGGAGAGGAAAAAGGAATATTATCTTCCGGTCCAAACACAAGACGTAACAGTGCTATTTGTAAAATTAGATACACGTGAACTAGAACTTTATAATTATACGATTTTTTGTCCTTAGTCGCCAAATGATATTACATTTCACCTGATAATATCACCCAGAGGAGGAGTTTAATAGTATGTTTAATTTCAATTTTACCATTGGTAACTCGACGAAATATATCTGCGGAGACTCAGTGACATTGAAGTTTTGAAATTTGTAGAAAGAACCTTCACACATTAAAAGTTCAACAATGAATATATTCAAGCTTCGAGTTGAAGTAGTTTTTCAGACATGTCTAATTTGTTATTGTTGAAACTTACAACTGGATATTCTTGTTATGGATATACAGACTCAGGCATCAATTATAAAGTATTCACTTCTCAACCACTCTTTTACAACAACGACCGACCCTGACTTCGTAGACTATGGTTAGAAGTTTCAATGGTAGCAACTCTTAGCAGCACTTGAGCTATTTTCCACCTATTTGTCTTGTTGTGTTTTATCATTATTTTTCCCGTTGGTATTCTTTTATCCGTAAATGATTGTTTCCGTTTTAATGCAATTCTAACAGTTATTCTTTTCCTGTGCCTTTTTTTTTATTATCTTGTTTTTCTTGCATTATTTCAGATTTAGATTACTTTTTCGACCCATTTGGGATATTTCTAATTTTTCCCGCAATTTTTCGGGTACAATGGCCACGTCACTATTTTCAAATTTTGGAGACTGGAAATTTGATTCTACACATGCTAGAGAAGCTTCACGTCAAAATTCATCCAATTTTGGCATTTGTATTATTTTTAAAAAAGTTGGCAAATTGAAGACGTCACCATGATTAAAACATTGTATAGCAACAACGGTATACACATCTTCCATTTCAAGCTTGGATTTCAATGCGAAAGGTTGTTTTTCTTATTTGTCTTGAAGAAATTTGAAGTGAATTGATAGTCGGATTCTTTACAGATATATCGTGTTTGGGAGTGGGATTTGCGAAATATAAGATTCAAGAGTTGTTATATTTCCCGAGCACAGCTGGCGACGGAAATTGCATTTCGAGGCTAGTATTTTTCGCTAATCCTTCCGGTCAAACATATGTATCTAATCTAACCGAATGTATTTAATATGTAAAACGCGTAGGCGACGTCATACAAGCGTTTCACTTAACTGTAGAAAATTGCTTTTTTTAGGAAAACCCGGACAAACGGCAAAAGTGAACATTTTGTAGACAAAAATCTAGCAGCATTTTTTAACGAGAGCTTTAAGTAAGCAAAGAATAGTAGTCAAAACCTTTTCTGTGATGAAAAAAATATTATCACATATGTAAGTAGGCAAACATTTTTTTTTATCAAACATGCTTTGTATACGCTTTTATTTTAGTTAATTATGACATATTATATATCATACTTGTTAAATCGAGGCTGTTGAATCGATAGAAATCTTTTTAAAGTGTAACCTCTAACCGTTACGGAGATATCAGTACTCAAAAATTAAGTAAAATTGATCAAGTCGAGACGAAAGCGAGTTTTTCTCTTGATTCTAATAAAAGAGTGCGCGACTCTTTTGGGCTGATGGAACTGAAAGGAGACAACGTCTTGTATTGTTGTTACCTAGTAGCTTCTGCGAAGCGTTGAGGGGAGTTCTTGAAGAGAGGCTCCGTCGCGGAAGTCGAGAACGTTTGTCTATGTTGACTGCACGACAGATTTAAGCTCACTGACCAAGTTTAAATGAGAGCACTTCGTAGACTGTCATTTAACTGTTCACAATGTAATAAATAACTCTAAATTATTAAGGGAGGGTGGCGATTTGCTTCAAAAGCATGCTATGCAAAGTGTTTTAAGCATAAGTAGTATGCATTGAATTTAGCGAGGCATAGGCAAGTTTTTTTTTTCAAAAGTAAGCAATAGTAATAAACCCATGGAAGGGAGTGAAACAAAACACCAAGAATATGTGTGGGATTGGGATTGTTTCAAAGCATTTTTATGCTTTGTAAATTGTTAATTTCAACATAAGAAGTAAATAGCAAAGCGTAGACGAGTTGTTCACAGAGAATTAAGTATTATTTTAATGTTTTATATTTTATTTTATTTTATCTTATCTATGTAAACTTTTCCTAACTAAAAAAGGGTATGAATTTGGATATGAGGCATCGGGTACTAGGACCGACTGCGTGAATCTTCTCGACTGTATGAGATTAAGGGAGAATGATATCTCGTATGGATGTCACCCAGTAGCTTCTCCGTAGCGTTTGATTGGAGGTCTTGAAGAGTGGCTCCGTTGTGGCAGGCGAGAATTGTCAGCATAGATATTCGCAATTTGTCTCCACAATTGATTTAAGCTTACTGACTGGGCTTAAATAAGGGCACTTCATAGACTTTTATTCAAATGTCAATGTTATCAAATTATGCGTTAAGGGGTCTTTCTATCAGGTACGCTTTTTTCTTTAAAAAAGAAAATCAATTCTGCACCGGAGACTTTGACCCTTAATATTAAACCTATATAGATATCTTTATTATTAAATGCATTAAGAGTATTTCTTTTTTTCTTTCCCCCTTCAAAATCAAAATTAAAAGGTGTATCCTTAGGCATACTCCTCTCTGGAAATAGTATTTTCTTCATCTTGAAACATTTTTCCAGTACTGGTAATATGTCTGATATAACTGGAACATATCCATTTGTAGTAAAGTTTGTTAGGTATTTGTTTTCCATCTGTGTTCCGAGGTATGAAGTTTATTTTGACATTTTTGAAATCAAATAAAGTTTTTGTCTTGTTCCTATTTTACGCATCACTTTCCGCGCATCCTATGACTAATCGTTTGTGAAGCTGTCCCAGGAACATGTTATCCTGTTCCTTTAGAAACGGTGTCCATTTTGACTTCATTTTTTTGGAAATTTTATTGATGGGGTATTTGGTACTGGTCTTTTCAAACGCTTTGGCGTGCCTGATGCGATTAGCTGGACTGGGTTGAATTTTTTGTACAAAGAGAATAACCTCTTTGATCTTGATACCATGGTTATCTACCATCACATTTCGACTTGTCCTAAATTTTACTTTCAGTTCTATTCGATTGAGTCAATATTTCTTTTGACCAAATAAATCCAAATGTAACTTCCCCATCATTTTAACTGTCTTGCTTTCGGCAATTGATGCTTTTCGATTACCTAATCATATATTTTCCTACCATTCTCTACTACTTTAAAAAAAACAGGAATACCTTTTTATCACACGACACCAATCGATTGGCAATCTTTGGATGCTGGTCCATAACTGAGAAGCGTTTCCAGGCAAAAACTTCAAGGATAAAGACCGATAGGTGGTGACACCAATTTTTCGTTGAAGTTAACACTGAGGCCACTAAATAGAGATTGCAACCATCAACTAACAAGCCTGACATCTCAATTAGCCCCAAGTGATCACCATTGGCTTTTATGATATGCATTTCTACAAAAGATGAGTATTGGCTAAATCCATATAATTGTCAGTAGTTAGGAAATGACAATTCTGCCAGAAGACTGTTTACCATGCAGAAATCCTGCATAGGACCCCAAATTTGAGGCTCCGGGATGCAATGAGTCTTAAGCGAGTCGGGGATTCTGAAAAGTGCTGGGAGGCAAGGCATCTGGGGCATTGAGGGTCTTTTCGGATGGGGAAGTACCTTGTCGAAAAAGGTTATTTTCTTGCGTAATTATTAGTGAATTATCTCCCCCGATTCTCGGGAAAGAATTTTTTTTTCAATTTATTCGCACCAAAGACTGAGGAAAGGAGAAAGAACCATACAGATTTCCTAAAGTATGCTTCTCTTAAGATTTCAATAATTTTCGCCAGGGTCCGAAGATATGCAGGGGGAAAATTTGCAAATTATTTAGGCCGACCTTTTCAAATCAATTACTGGAAGTACGTAGTATAAATACCTGTCGAAAATCTATAACTAGTAACACTATGCACAAGCTTGGCGATCTAGAAAAATCACCATCTCATCATAAATATTATCTTAAAAATTTAAAAATTTGGATAGTATAAATACAATCCAATATTATCATGGATCGCTTCGAAGATAGCAGACCAACTTCATGACCCGAAAATCCAAAATTCTGCTATACCCAACTGAAAAGGAAGAAGGGGCAACTTTGCAAGGGAAAACCGGGGAAAGATGGACTTTGCTGGAGGCATACCCAACGGCTAGACGACGCCGATCAGCCGATCGGAAGGAAATTTAGGGTGGCTGAGACCATGGAGAACTTAGGAAAATTGCCAAAGAGTAAAGGGTGAAGGGATATAGTAGAAAAAATAAGCTTGAGTTGGTGCAGCGTTTCGAGTCGGCATCCAACCGGAAATTCAAACGTCGGGAAGTATTCACCAGGAAGCATCTGAAGGCGATTGTGAAGCGGAGGGGATCACCAATACCTCCCGGCTAAAGGAAGATCAGCTGGTCGAGAAGGTGAAACAGAGCATTGAAGAAGCCGCAGACCTTATCTAGGTTGATGACAAGCGGGATGCCTTGGGTGGGGTATTTGACACAGTGATTATCAAACCCAAGACGCAACAAGACGTGGAGACTTTCATCAGGCTAAGCTGGAGAAAAATCGTAGCACGATTTCGGCGGGGCTGGCGGAAAAGAGGGGGTTGAAAGTGGAGATAATCCTCCAAGTGGAGATGGTAAAGATCAGCCCGGAACCCGGTGAGAATATCTAAGCCAACCGAAAATTCCGGTCGGCCTAGAGGGTTATCACCGAGTTGGCAGATTTGGACGAAGTGATAGCTCGGATGGAGAATAAGGTCATTGAGAGCATGGCACCTTTCCAGGCTGGGGAGCAGATAAACATTCGGGTGCGTTGAGAAGCTTGAGATCCAGTTGAATGATTACAAGCCCCTCAAGGGAAGCTCATATATCCCACTTCCCAAGAAACTCGCTCTCAAAAAGGCAATAGTAAACGTGCAAAATGAGGATCAGCAAGGCTTCAAATGGGCGATCCTCTTGGTCATTCACCACGAGGCAGTGGATCAGAAGCAGACCAAGCGAGTAAAGCAGTACGAAAAGTGGGCGGACGAGCTCGGGTTCGACGGCATCGACTTCCCAGTCTCACTCCTGGTAATCGATAGGTTCGAGAAGTTTAATGAGAGGATCAAGGTCAACGTAGACGGATTCGATGGCGGGAAGGAGGGAGGGACCTACCCTATAAGGATATCCGAAAGGGATGATGCCGTGGCAAAGCACGTGGATCTCATGCTGGTGGCTTATGATGAGACGCGGCACTACTGCTGGGTGAAGAATCTTTCGCGGCTCTTGACGGCGCAGGTAAGTGATCACGACGGGGAAGCTTACTTCTGCCGCCGAGGTCTGAACCACTACACTCGGCAGGACAAACTTGACCAGCACATGGAGTATTGCAGTCAGAAGATGGCTGTGAAAATCGAGATGCCGAGCGAAGGAAACTACGTCAGCTTCCAAAACCATATCCGGTCGATGAAGTTGCCATTCGTCGTCTACGCAGACTTGGAGTGCTTCACGTCCAAAGGAGGTCTGAACCGACAAAGGCTGGCGTAGACGAAATCATGCAGCAGCTGGGGCGCATGATCAATCCTACCATCCACAAGGTAGAAGGGGGTGAGCCGTCCTAACCTCATACCAAGATCCTCCAGAAGCACGTACCATCGGGATTCTGCTACCATATCAAGTGATTCGATGAGACGTTATGCGCCAAGGAGCCCGTGATCTACAGCGGGAAGGGGAGGACTTAGGTCATATCTTCGTTGATCGACTGACGAAAGACATCCGGGACATATATCAGCAGAACAATTTCAACAAGCCAATGGTGATGTCGGAGGAAGACAAATTCGCTTTCGTCGAAGCTACCAAGTGTAGGAGCTTGGTGTGGATAGGGTTATGGACCATTGCCATTTCATGTGTCGATTCCCCCGGGCTGCGCACAATCAGTGCAATCTGAACTATCAGGCGTCGAAATTCATTCCGATCATCTTTCATAACCTGGCAGGCTATAATGCCCATCTCTTCATCTAGGCACTGGGGGCTTCTGAGAGGAAGATCGATTGCATCCCCAACACGGAGGAGCGCTACATATAATTCACCAATAGCGTTTCGGTCGGCTTATACAAGGATAAGAGAGGGGTAGAGAAGACGCTCTATCAGCACCTGCGATTCACAGACGGCTTCAAGTTCATGGGGGCAAGACCGCAGAGGCTGGTAGAATCCACGCCAGCTGATGCTTTTACTAATATGAGGTGAAAATCTGGGGACAAGTCGATGGATCCGGGGCTCTTCAAGATTTGGCACTTTGAGTCGGAGAATGGGCGAAGCATCACCTTGCGCGAAGTGATCGACCGGGAAAAGCTGTAGCATATCGGGACGCACCCGGAAGACTACGAGCAGTGGAGTAGACAATCAACACGAAGGTGGATAAGGATGCTCAGCTGACGCTCTTGCAGGATTACTTGGCCCGAACCAATGCCCTTGGTGAGTACCCGATGCGATATTACCAGCGCCATGGGTTCGGGAGGTATTGGACGGGCGAGAAGATTGGCCTTCAGAATATCAGCTGCCGCATCCGGCATACCCTATGCGCAGATCATATGATCGATATTGATAAGAAGAATGCGCATCCGAATCTGCTCTCCTAGTATTATCATGAAAATGGCACCGCGAATACGGGGCTCGTCGCATATATCGGCGACCGGGAGAAGCTAATCGCGGACCTGATGGCCAACAAGGAAATCACTCGGGATGACGCCAAAACCTAACTGCTCGCAATCATCAATGGGAAGACTCAAGCATGACGCACCAGCCTGGCTCCAGGAGTATATTGGGGGCTGCAGCAGATCATGGAAAAGTGATCAAGCTGAATCCTGACCTGCATAAGCTCGCCTTCGAATCCGAGGAGAAAAGGAGGAGGGACTACAATATCAAGGGCACGACCGTGCATTACGTCATGTGCTACCTGGAAAATAAGGCTCTGATCGCGGCCTTAGACTACCTGACAGAGCAGGGGATCGAGGTTGGGGCGCTCGTATTCGACGGGCTGATGATTCATAAGGGGGTTCCGCGCACCAGGTTACCCAAGATTCTCCAAGGCTGTTCTCAGAGGGTGAAGGAAGTCCTCGGGGCTGATATCACCTTCATGGTCAAGGAGATGGGCGAAGGGTACGTACGATACGATATCCTCACCGCGGCAAACGGGCAGAGAAGCAACCATTACGACTATATGGATAGGTTCGAGAGGCTTCAGGTGACCCAGCTCCCACGTTAAGAAGCCTTGCACAGCAGGCTCACCGGTAAGCATATCAGTGATAAAGATTACGCGCACGCTCAGAAGGGATGGGATGCCGCAAGACCATGTGCGATTATCACGATTTCTATCTCGAGACCGACGTGATCTTGCTCACCGACGTCTTCGAGAATTTTAGCGAAATCTGCATGAAGCACTATGGTCTCCATACGGCGCACTACTACAAGACACCAGGGTAAGCGTACGACGCTGCGCTCAAGGTCAACGATATCAAGCTAGAGCTTATCACCGACCCCGATATGTTGCTCATGGTTGAGAACGGGATACCTGGGATCTGAGCATGGCGTCTCAGAGATATGCTCGGGCGAATAATCCCTACGTGCAAGATTTCGATCCGAGCAAGCCGACCAACTATCTGATGTACCTGGACGTAAATAATTTCTACGGGTGGGCGATGAGTCGGGCCCTACCCACCAACCGGGGATTTCAAATAGATCGATCCCTCGGAAGTTTCCAAACCTTAGCAAGCTAGGGGAAAAGGATGAGCAAGGGTATGTGTTGGAGGTTGATCTCGAATATCCAAGGGATCTAAACGATCGCCACAACAAGTATCCCTTCGCGCCGGAATCCATGGTGATCAATGAAGTCAAAAGGCTGGTGGCCAACCTCCACGACAAGGAGAAATACGTGGTCCACTACGTGAATCCTAAGAAATATCTTGCCCGGGTTTTGAAGCTGAAGAGGATCCATTGCGTCCTCCGATTCACCCAGAGCCCATGGTTGAGGGCGTACGTGGAGAAGGACTTATTCAAGCTCATGGTCAACTCGTCATTCGGGAATACCATGGAAGATATCCGCAATAGGATGGACGTGCGGCTTGTCAATAGCGATAAGGCCGCCAGGAAGTTAGTGGCCAAGCCCAACTTCAAGCGCAGGACGGTCTTCAGCGAAGATCTGGATGCCGTCCATCTGCATCGCACCAAGTTGGTCTTCGATAAGCATATCTGCCTAGGATTC
Source organism: Modiolus philippinarum (assembly GCA_002080025.1). Lineage (NCBI taxonomy): Eukaryota > Metazoa > Mollusca > Bivalvia > Mytilida > Modiolidae > Modiolus > Modiolus philippinarum. The sequence goes on along the minus strand of MJUU01041762.1, from coordinate 29,923 downwards.
TCGGTCCTTGAACTATCAAAGACCCTGATGGCCGACTTTGTCTACGATTATCTGAAGCGTCGGTATGGTGACCGACTCAGCATCTGCTATACGGATACGGATAACTTGATCTGCGATATCCAGACGGCGGACTTATACACGGATATGGCGGATAACGTGCAGTAGTGCTTCGATACGTCCAACTATGCCCTAGACCATGCCTCCAGGATCCAGGTCGGCGAAAATTATAAAATGCTCAGCAAATCAAGGATGAGTGCGCCGGCCACTCGATGACCGAGAACGTGGGTCTCCGGCCAAAAGCATATACATTCAAAGTGGACCGTGAAGAGTGCAAGAAGGCTAAGGGCGTGAAGAAGAGCGTGATCGAGACCAATGTGACCTTCGCCGACTATAAGGAGTGCATGGATACGGGCAAGGAGAAATATCGCTCGATGAATATCATCCGGAGCCGGCTCCAGCAGGTCATTACTCCCGAGACGTGCAAGAGAAATCTCTCTCCTGTAATGTCAATAACGCCACATCCTACCCGACGGCATCAGCACACTCGCCCATGGTCACTACCGAATCACCCACGATTGAGGCGGTCGCTCCATCCCCCTCCAATCTAAGAATTTCTCGAGGTCCCTGAGCCTCGGGAAAATCTTCCTTCGCCGCCCCATCCACTCTTGGCAGGCTCTGACGGGTGCGGATGCCCATCACCCCTTATCTGCTCTTGGCAGGCTCTGACGGATGCCCATCCCTCCATAGATAAATGGATAAGCCCCTCATCGCTTTTGAGCTCGAACGAGCCGTGAAGAATCTGCATATCCCCTTCAGAGACGTCTCCATGCGCGACGACCTGCCATCCAAGCCCAGAGATCTCGAGTGCAGCATCCTGAATCATGATGATCTCGCAAGCCCTGAGACTCACTGGACTTGCTGGTTCAAAGCCCGGAGAATCTTGTTTGGCTCATACGGATTGCCGCCACTCGCAGAGCTGAGACGATATATCGGCCTACCGATCGATCATAGTACAGACGAAGTGCAGCCCCGTGGATCGGTCATCTGCGGCCATCTCTGCCTTTACGTCTTGAAGCGACTATTGGAAAGTTGGACCTTCGAGAACATCGTCCTCTCCCTGCTATAGATAAAATAAATATAGTCGATAAATTTGGTGTAAGCGTGGGCCTTACCAGAAGGGTCGACCGCAAGGATGATATCGGAGTGGATCTGGATAGGAATTTAAATTGCACTCTGGATATTAATTTAAATTGCATCGTCGATCTCAATATGCGGAGAAAAATACGGACGCCGCGACGAAGAGATTCGTGAAGCAAGCCCAGAAAGACTCGAGGCAGCGGGCGATAAGCTGGAGGAGGAAGATTCTGGGCTCGAATGTGGACATATCGAATTGTAGCAACACCAATGGTGGCCGGAGAGACGTGGATCTCGATATGCGGAAGAATCGCATCTTGAATCTCCCCTCCCCCTGACGGATAATGAGCGCATCTAGTCGCATTAAGGCTCTTCGTCGAGCTGGAGGATGCGTAAATCAAGACTCTCTGATCATTGCCAGTCGGATTGCTTCACCCATGAATTGAAAGATGCTGGATATGCCAACCACTTGATGAAGATTTCCTTGATCCCGCCCTTGGTTCGTCGCCGCAGGATATCCTCAATGCGATAGACATCCTGGTCGGTGCGCCTTAACTCGATCCCTGGATCTTCTCGCACTTGAAATCCTTGAGACGATAGATCGGCGGCTGCGTGCCCGGGACCTGCGAGACGGTGAGGACTTCCTCTTTCCAGCTGGGCGTATATCCCTTTTCGAAAAATCTCTTCTTGTTGGCGATCCTGCACCCATCCTCGGGCTCGAATCGCGGCGTTTGTATGGGTGGAAGATCTCCGTAGGGATTCCAGAAGACCTTGGCATGATTCTCCTTCTGACTGGCAGTGGTGGGATTCATGTGATTGATCGATGTTTGGAGGTATTATACTGCCCTACCAGATCCTCCAGGATGAGAAGGTAGCTATAGGTGCGCCTGCTATTTGCCGAGAAATAATTTGAACATTCACTCCTTCATGGTGCGATTCCAGCGCTTGACGACGCTCGATTTCTCCTCATTCTCCGTAGAGTATAGCTCGATCTCGTGCTTCCGGAGCAGACCCTTCACCTCCCTATTATAGAATTCGGAGCCCTTATCCGTCCATAGCTTCTGGGGATGCGATCCTTGAAGACGGTCGGGAAGGCATCGCGCACTGTGATCCCCTTCATATCCTTGAGCGGCACCAGCCAGCCATACCTGGAGAAAACGTCGATGATGCTCAAGAAATTTATAGCTTGATTATTGCGGGAGAAAGTGCTCATATCCACGAGATCGGCGGCACAGGAATCATCCACCCCACCCACCACCACGCGCCTCTTTTGAAACTTACGACGGACGGGCTTGTGCAGCTCTTAGGCTAGCTGGTCGGACCAGAAAACTTTCTTTTTTTAATCCCCAGCCCAAATCTCACCTTTTAGCTGATGAGGGGTCTGACGATGCTTCAATCCATGCGCTCACGGGCCATGGGCTGCTAAATGCTGTCCAGCTCCTTGAGCATGGACTTATCGCAGATGAAATTGCGGGGCGGCCGTATCCTGATGCTGAGCATAGCAGAGATCATGGTGATAGGAGGCATTATCCACGCGATTGATTTTAATCGACCAGGGTTTTGGGTGCCGGGGCCGGTGAAATTATGCCCTGATAAATGCATATCCACGGGAATGCTATTTAGCATCTTATTCCAGAGCCCAGCGTCTGACGCAGCGATAAATTTGGATTTCTGGGAGCCGCACACGGTGCAGGTTCCTAACTTTCCTCAGCTTCCCGTTACTTGCGTATCGGTTGGTTTTCGGCATTTCACGCAGTAGATCATGCTTTATCCATTTAAATGGACATGCACGATATACGATGCCACCGCACCCTCCAGGATCAATCACTATCTCCTCCCCAAGCGATCGATTCGCGGTCTGATCGACGGGAAGTCGGGCTGCTGAATTATCTTCTCGAACGCTCTAGTTGGTTGGACTACGATCGTCTCTACGTCTTCGGGAATTCTCTGCACCAGCCAATCTATCATCAACTCTTGCGAGCGGCGCTGGAGTAAGGTCTGACCAAAGAGGCCATCCGGTCACCATAATAACGTAGATTGCTTCTACCTCTGCCAGAGCTACTTAAAGCTGCTGCCGCAGACCATCCGGGAGAACGCCAAGTTAATCTACCCCTTCCGGCAGAACGATCGGAATCTCGACCATATTCATCGCGACTACTGCACGGACCTATTGTTCGACCAATTCAATAACCTCAGGCAACGATGCTGGTCTGAACACCACGGCTTCGTGACCATCGATCTGACCAGTCCTCGAGAGGCCGGAAGATATCGGTTCAAACTAGATGAATTCTCCGTAGTCCCAGATAATTTATGAAACCCATGATAAAAGATTTTCTCTAATTGGCGCAATTCGTCAAGCAGATCATCCCTTGGAGAAATCTTTGCCGTAGCTGCTCGCTCGAGCATCGCCTCAAGCAATTCAGAGATCTCAGGCGATGCTGGTGCGGAGTGGAGACTGATGAATACGGGAGATGCGGATTGTTATTGCTCATGCCTCGTCACGCCCCGGACGATATGAGCAACTAGAAAGAAAGATACAACACCAAACCCCGTCCTTTGCCTCAGCCTTCCTGCGGTCAACCAACGGCGAGAGGGCATCCATGCCAGCTTCCTTGCAGACCAGAAAAAAATATGTGCAAGAAGCATATCTACCTACCGTCGAAGGTGCGCTGCCTGCACACGTGCAAGACCAGAAAAGTCTGAATGAGAACTGCCCAGAAGGATTCACCGTCTGTCACCTTCATCGTCTGAAGCCCTTTCAATCGCCAAACTCTCCCCCGAACTCTCTTCCCAATGCCAAACGCCCCCTCAAACGCCAAAGCTTCCCTAATCGCCCCTCCGAACGCCCTCTCAAACGCCAAAAGCTTCCCAGAACTTCTCAGGCTCACAGATCGTCGCCTGGGCCGCCAAGTACGGCCAATGGTGGTGAGATCGTCTGCCTTTTCGAATGCTTTAAAGGTATCCGAAAAGCCATGATCGGAGGCATCCCTAAAAAAATGAGCATTATCAAGATCACGAGCAAGGAGCAGCGCGATGCTATGACAAAGTCGCTCCACTACCGAAGCAGAAATTCAAGGCGAGTCAGCTGAAGAATCGCTTGGAGAAGCTTGGGGTAAGTCGATACCTCAACAGATTCTACAAGCCCGTGGTGGAAGCATAGGAGAAAGCCGCCTTGCAAATCACCAAAAATATGCAGCCCCAATCCCAGCCCATGTCGCCCCCTCCTCCAGACTGCAGACCCGCTTTCTATCGAAGAGGATCCCGGCACCATCCTAGGGCCCGAGCGCGGCACTATCTTCAAATGAGCATGACCAATCAGGTGGATCATACCTTTGGGCCGCGATCAGAGAACGACAGATTTGCGTCGAAAATGCTCCAGTAACTTTCGACGGGGACGATCTCCTGGTCAATGACAAGCGATATAAGGGGACACCGCCATTGTAATGAAGAAGCTCGAATATTTCGATATGAACGATCTGGAGGTTTACGGCGATATGCTGAAGAAGACCTATCCCATCTACCAGAATAATAGTACCCTATCCAAGACCCCAAAATCCAACCGCCGCTTCTAATTGAAGGCCATAGTATCCAATATCTATGATGAGGATAAGAAAGGGAGCGGGATGCTTTCCCTTTCATCAGACCAAACACAGCTGACCGAGCGTTTAGATTTATGCGCCGAGGCTTTCAAGGCTGGAAATACCGGCGTCCGCAATGAGATCGACTCCCTCCGAAGTGGAAAGTATATCGAAAATGCAAGCCATAAGCGCCTTCATCCTTATATCCTTAGATAAACTATGCTTGTCACGAAACAAGGATATCACCGCAAATATGCGTTTGAAAGAAGGGGAATATTCGATACCATGAAGAGGTTGGTCGGGCGAGTATTCACTTCTGCTGCCGCTAAGACCACCGCCATCAATGCAGCTATCAGGGGAGTGGAGAAGTGGACCAACAAAGCCGTATTTCATCTAATGAGGAAGATTCCATCCAGGCTAAAACTTTAGCTCAAACTTAGAGGTCCAAAGTTGACAGGTCCAACCCAAACTTGTGATTTCCAGCCGACTTAGGATCGACTTTCCATTTTCCCACGCAAAAGCTTTTGACCACATCTAGTGGGTCTTGAAGATCTTGCCTCTGGCTAACCCTCACCCAAATATCTGGGTGGGTAAACTCCTGTGAACTGAGTATTGGAGGTCCAAAGTTGAGAGGTCCGACCCAAACTTCTTATTTTTCACCGACTTTGGAGTGATTTTCACATTTTCCTACGGAAAAGCTTTAAACCACATATACTAGGTCTTGAAGATCTTGCCTCTGGCTAACCCTCA
>MJUU01041761.1:15507-30569 GCA_002080025.1 Modiolus philippinarum | reverse complement strand
AATGGTGTAAGGCGGGAGTATTTTTCATTAACGATCTGATTGATGATAATCAACATTTTTTGACACGTGAAAGATTAAATGATACTTTTAATTTAAGATGCAATTTTCTTACTTTTAATAGTGTTTTACATGCAATACCAAAACAATGGAAAGACCTCATACCATTGACAACAAAGAAAGACGAAATAGTATCAGATAATTTTCTGTTGGTAAAGAGAAATAGTAAATGTAGTCAACTTTTTTACAAAAAAATTATATTGTTTTACTCAGAATCAGCTTTAAAACAGCAAACTAAGTGGAATGAAATTTTAGACGTTGAAATAGAAGATTGGTCAAATATTTATGGGCAACCCTTTAAATCTATAGTTAGTAATAAATTTATTATCTTTCAGTATAAAATTTTACATGGAATACTTGGCACTAATTCTCTGTTGTATAAATGTAAATTGAAAGAAACACATTTGTGTAGCTTCTGTAATGAAATAAAAGAGACCATCTTTCATATATTTTGGGAATGCAACATAGTAAAAAGTTTTTGGTTTGAGGTCAACCGAATTTTTATGAATTTATGTCATTTTCAACTACCATTATCAGCACAGAATGTCTTAATTGGCTCTTCTCTTTGTACCACGACAGAAACTTGCATCTTTACTATTTTAAAATACTATATATATACATGTAAAATGAATTATTCCCCACCTTTGGCAGTTGGTGCTTTAAATATGCTTAAAAATGTTTATAATATCGAAAAAATGTCTTTTGTTTTCTTCAATCCGCCTGCAGTTGGTGAAAAAAGGTTAAGAAAATGGGACTGTATAAAACCAGTACTTGTGTAAGAGGGGAAGTAACTCTTATATAATATGCCGTATTATATTTAAGAGCTTGGTGTGCATTCAGGTAGGGGAGAGGACATTAACGAATGCTCCAAGCCATCATTATATAATGTTTATAATATTATATTGGTATGTCATAATTATAGTTGTTTTTTTTCTGATGTATTCATTTCCCCTCAAATCACAAGTTTCTATCTTATCTACTTAAATATATGAAGTGTCGGGACTGGAGGTCAATTATATAGACATCACAGACAAGTAAATAAAAAAAAAAAATCAATCCTCAAACAATATAATAGATTTGGGTTTCTTTTTATATATATTGCTTATGGCAAATGGTGTGTTGTGTATTAATTAATATTTATTACTCCTGTTCTTTGAATCTCTTTTCCTCCTTCCTTCTAGTATAGTGCTATGTATTAAAGACAATACTGTGAAATTAAATATTAATACTGTTCATGCTGATAATGAATTGTGTAAAAAGGAAATAAAAATAAAGAATTATAAAAAAAAAACTGATCAGGACATATCTTTTTTCAAGAAGCATGTGACATCAGACAAAACAATGCTGCACAAAACACTACACAAAATACAAGACATATTCTGAGGCAGTACTAGATACACTTATGTAATGCTTATCAATGTCAGACTACATTTCTCATTTCAATTTTTCAGGACAAAAATGGATATGCATACACTTCTGGAGCACCTGATGTAACTCAATTTTATTAGAGTTCACACAGTGATTATTTCAGTTTTGAAAATTCTATTTTTGATTATTTTATTGGTGTTTCCTGTCTTTTTTCTTCCGTCTTCTGATTGTTTTCATTTTTTGTCTATTTTGTGGGTTTTTTATTTAAGTGATACACTTGTGTTATTTACAAATTTATACTGTTGATGATTTAGTTCATGCATTGCGAAGATACTGTTTAATATAGCTTGAAAGTTGTGTAGTTTCTCATTCTTGTTTAAAAAGTACAGTAAAGTACAAGTTATGTTGCTAACATTAACTATTGTGCCGTATGTAGTTAGAATAATTATATAAAGTAACACTGTATATAAAGAAGTTAAATAAACATTTCATTTTCTTACACTTACAAAAATGTCATATTTGGATTCGAATCAAATGTCAAAATCAGATCTGGTAAATTGTTTAACTTATTATTTTGTAGATATCTGAAAAGTATAAATGAAAATTAAAATCGAACAAATTTACAACGAGAACTAGATATGAAATAATGTCTCAAGAAATATTTTATTGTATATCAGTTTGATATGGGACTTTTGAACTTATAGTTTGTTGCAGAAATAGTTCTTTTACTACACTAAAATGTGAAAAATGTTTAATATTTTTTCGTAGCGTGCGCCCAAGGTTAATTGTTTGGCATACAGATTGAATCGCAGTCCATCAATATCGTCAACAGATGTATAATTATTACTGTTAAAAAATATCCGTTCAGACCCATAGATGTTGAACAAAGGATATGTATTTCTCTCGATCATAGATTGATCTGGCATTGGCTTACAACAATCATCGCAATAAAGTTTTAAAAATGTTAAGAAGAAAATGAAAATCTCAGAATAGTCTACCGGACACCATACAATGCTATCCAATATGATAAAAAACATACAATGCATTAAATTTAGCCTAAGCATTGCCACATTTATGTTTCATAAAGCATGTTCTATTATTTGAACTTTCAACTTAATCTCTTCATCCCTCGTTAGTCATAATCTTAGAATACTTACACATATACCAACTTATTTACAGAGTCAAATAATCCTTCTGGTAACTCTGACACCACGTTATTGTCCAGGTATCTGTCAAAAAATAAATGTTATTAGGGTAGACCGCGGGTAGCCTTCCGCCATTTTGAATTTGTAATTTTTCCTTTACGTGGTGTTGTCTGTTTTTTATATATGCAAATATTTTTTGATGGTGAGATGTTAGAATACTATTTCAAGGGGCAATGAAATATATTTACAAGAATTCCCAGTATTTTGCTCATTAGATGTGGTATGATAATTTATAGTAAAGTAATTTGGAAAAGGATGTTCTAAAAAGGGGCATAATCAGATACAAATATTTTACAAAGATATCACTTTGAAAATTTACATTCTAAATTATTCGAAAACCAAAGTCGGCGATCTCCATTTTTCTTTAATTTTTTAAAAGTATGTATGAAGGACTCACTTATGAGAAATGGATTGGTTTGAAAAAAAAACGACAATATATCTGCCTTTTCTTATATATTCATTAGACATATCTCCTTATTACAATACAAGTTATTTTATAGACAAGTATTGTGTGCCCTTTGTTTTTATTTCAAAGCTAATGCAGTGAGGAAATTCTCCTTCGGAAACGAAAAAAAATCTCTGGCAAAGAATTTCAATTTCACATCTACCTCAAAAGGGTTCACTACTGAATTTGTAAATAAAAGGAATTTCAATTAAATGTGATTTTTTGTTCAAAAATTATATTATTTAATCAAAAAAATTATAGGTTGATATTTAAAGATTTAGTGATAAAGTGATTAAAAATTTTGCGAGAAACTAAACGTTTCTTAATTTTTCAGAGATTTAACCTTTGGAAAGGGTTTTTACCATATCTGAAAGGGACAAGATAAATGTGATTTAATAAAAAAAATTTGAAGAATTTCTATGAAATTTTAGAAAAATGACATAATGGAAAGAAATAAGGAGACTCCTTGGCCAAAAATTATAATTCATTTAAATAGATAAAACTAGTTGGGTTCAAAATGTGACAGAAATGCCAAAGCATGAGGAGCAAACTTCTTTAACAAAAGAAGAACCGCACCACTTTTTAGTAAAATACTTATGCCGTTTCTATTCTTCCTATTTTTCAAAAGATACGCTTAAAGACAAATATTAAAACGCAAATGCCCCAAAGCATGTAAAGCGTCTAGTTAAGTGTTTTGCAATGGTTTTTACTTGGCTTCGTGTGTTCAAAAAGCAATGAAGAACAGAGGTAGCCTTATCATAAATTCGTAAAAAACACTTGCACAAAATTATTTATTGTCGGACAATTCAGTTTTGCCGAATTTGTTATTTAAATGTTCAGTTCTTTATAGTCCTTTTTTTTATCATTCATTTTCTAAGTTGTTAATTATTTTTTGTAGTTTTTGTAACATCTTTAAACTAATTTGGTAACGACTGACCTGTTGAAGTGTTATTGGTGTATATTTTCGGTTTAATAACTTAAAAATATACTCACAAAATACGGAATTCGGGTGATCCGTCAAATAACCCTAGAGGCAAACTGGATATATTATTGTTTGACAGAAAGCTGTGAAAAGAGATTGAAGCAGCACATTACCTCGACATTCATCTTTCATTTTACCTCTACAGTACCGCAACATTTTGGCTTCTAATTGTTCAACATCACAGCTGTATTTTAAGAGGAGAAATACTAAGTGGTAACATTTTCACAATTTCAACAATTTTCATATTGACGTTGATTTATACTGGTAGTGATCGAATTTCAAGAAAAAGTAGGTATCAGTTGGATACAAAATCACGGATATTTTTCTTACTTATATTGCCTAAGCGTGTTGGAATGTTTTTGTTTTTGATTTTCTAAATTGCATTATTTGAAGAGAATTCTGTTCATAAAGGTAACATTTCAGTGTTGTCGGAATAATTCTTGATAATATTGTGATGAAATCTGGTCTACCTTAGCTAGTAAGATATTCAAGTGTGAAATGGATGCAGTTCATTGACATCTGAACAAAAAATGTGTATCAAGTGCATAATTTATTACAATGTTAACACACAAAATGTCCCATTTGGTATGTTTCACAGTTTTGTATGCATTGAAAATAATTTTAAATCATACATACTCATATATAACTTTGCAAACTAACAAGGTATCGCGGAAATGTAAGATATATAAATGTCACAGTGAAGTAGAGCTTTTTATAGCGGTAATGAGTATGTAGCGGTAATGTATTGCATTCAAAAATATATAAGCAACTGATCAAGATTTAAACAGCAAGAAAGTTAATCAAACTGTATCGCTGACCAGTACCAGAAAACGCGTAACACAAGAGTTTCCAGGGTGTAAGACAACTTTGTGTTATGTATCATTTATTTTTTTAAAACACAAGGCAGAAAATGTATGCAAGTCTTTCTTTTTCTCTTTTGTGATTTGTTTTAGTTTTTTCCTGTTTTGTATATTAGCAATCATGTGACGGGTGATGTTAACAGAGCAAGACATACTTACCCTTCCGGAGCACCTGATGTCACTTAAAATTTCATGGGAGTTAACACTCCAAGTGCCTTGGTTTTGAATGTTGTGTTGTATATCTGTGTTTTGTAGATGTCTAACGTCTTTGTTTTCTGTGTCTAACGTCATTGTCTTCTGTGTTCTTGTTTTGGCCATGTGGATTTAGATTTCTATAAATACCACTCCTTTGTTCCTCCGGTATTCTACTGTCGTTGTTTAATAAAACTATCGTTGCTATGGCAACTGGTTGCCATGCCAAAAGTCACCTATATGTGTAATATTATCATTTAAGACATTTTTCACCCTGAATATATTTGTTTTGCACGTGGTTGTAATGACAAACAATATTCCAGTTTATAGATTTACGTTTCCTCATGAAAATGATTTAAAACAGTTATCGGGATTACAATAATCACTATTTTAAACTTTTTCTGGAGAAATTATGATTTTGCATGTTAGTGTGTAATACACCCTTTGGTATATATGAACGGCAAATGTTGCATTTGTTTCTGTATACTATTTTACAAAGATACCATATGACCTCTTACCTTGATCTTCAGTCTTGTAATTTTTCAAGTCCCTTTTTTATTTAATGATTTTCAAGTTAAAATAGAAATTTCTTAGATGTGTCTGGTTTGCTAGTATCCTTTTATAACACGGGATTTGATTTAAAAAGTAAATGGGTATATAATCTCAATGTAATGCATCGCAATTCATGAATAACCCTTGACCTTGAACCTTGACTTTATTAACAAATTTGAGTTTTATGACAACTTCTTTCAAGTGTTGTTTTTGTAATAATTATCACACGAGGACGCGGTGTGTCTGTATAAGATCACCCCGACGACCGGAGGCCGGAGTGGTGAGCTTATACAGACACACCAAGTCAGAATGTGATACCTAATTTGCATCCCAGCCAATATATAAAGTGAAGGAACATCGATATACATTCTTAATATTTATTTCCATGCTTATAATGTCATGAAATAAATATTTCATCCTATAATAATAATATATATCCTTATTGTGCCCCACAAGGATTCTTGATATACGATTCTCCAACACTATCTATGATCTTTCTGTACATACATACGTATTATTTGACTTAATGTACATCTAATGAATTATCTTAATAAAGATTTTAAAAAAGGTAGAAGTCTAGTAAACGAAACGACGCTTGTTCGAATCCCACTATGGGCCATGTTATTTTTCAACGTTTTTAAATCCTGATATTTAAACATAGAATTTCAATAAGTTCAAAGCAGTGAACAGATCTAAAATTCTGGCCTTAACAAAAACCAAATAAAAAGTAAAAAATCCTTGTTCTAACTGGGTGAAATTGCTGGGGTGATCCGACTTAGATCACCCCTGCTGGAACAAAAGAGCTGGGATGTAAACTTTAAGAATAATTGATACATCTGCTCTGTAAAATGGGCTTCATATCGCAAAACTGAATACCATTGACCTTGAATTTGACTTCAAGGTCACTCTGATTTTTATTTGTCAATTAACTGTCTGGCTTGTTAGTTTGAATATAATACCGTATAAGTGCTTATTTTCGCTTTATTTGCGACTATTTGAAAAAAATAAAGTCCAGCAACTTTGAGGGAAATCGCGAAATTTGCGTCCCGCGAAAATAATCACTTATACGGTAATGGATTTAATGTTTGGCATATGGCAATGTCATCAAAGGCAATACGCTCTTCTACAATTGATTATGACCTTTGACCTTGAAAATTTATCTTGAGGAAAACTATTAGTTTTTTTAAGAATTTTGTTTGTAAACCTCTGAAATTGCCATAGTTGGTGTCGTGGCACTTACCTTAACAGCTGCGTTCCCAAAATATTTTTGATTTTTTCAAAAAGAGGAATGCTTAGTCCTCTCCTTGTATATAACTTTTTTTCTATCTACCTGCATTTTTACTTGGTATGCTTTGAAAAATTGAAAAAAAAGTTTACTTTTCTTAAAATGAATTCCCGTTACCATGGCAGCCATTCACCAAACAAGTGAAATCAACTTCCTCCAAAACGTTAAATTATGGTTGAGTATCGGGTTAATCTGAGACCATGCGTGCCACACCCCTTTATTTAGACAATAACAGTACATTGACTTGACATAAACACACTATAAGGATGAGGCTTAGAAACGCAGGAAAATGCGAGCCTATGTCGAGCATTTTCACCGTTTCGAGCCGAATCCTTATATAAAGTTTATGTCAAGTCAATGTACTGTTATTGTGTTTACAAAGCATATTATAGGTTAAATTTATCGGTAAAAATGATGATTTAAAAAGTGAAGCGGACGTCGTTAGCTTGAGATGAATCTTGCAACGGCATGAACGATCTCTACGGAAACAAATTGTTATTGAGAAAGTGTTATACGGTCATTGACTGTATATCTCTTATGTTTATACAGTCAATGTAGTTAACTTACGCAAATAGAGAGGTTGCAGTATAAAAAAATAATAAGTGCATACGCAAAATTAACGTATATCTCTTTATCCTATAAATTGTTACTGGAATGAATTATTATGTGCTTGAATCTACTACTTAAATAATTTTTTTTTTCCTCATTGAACAACATTTTAGAGATACTTACAGAAACTCAAGGTTGATTGCAGAATCAAATAAACCTAAAGGTAGAGTTGTCAACAAGTTTTGGTTCAATTTTCTGTCAAAAATATGAACATTACTGCATTAACTTATTTTTACAGTTACAGTTGCTATTCTGTTATTTTGTTATTTTGTTTTCATGCATATTTGTTGAAAATTATATAGTTTCTTTGCAATATTTATCCTGTTAATGTAGAGAGTATTCAAAAAGGTTACTAGTAAAACTGAAATTTGTAGAGACGTGAAGATTTATTGTCTTCACACATTCTTGCACGTTGCTCATATTTAAAAAATGTCGTTCTTCTTATTTCTCCTTCTACTCCAGTTTCTCAAGTTTGGCCTTTTATTTAGTTCCTTTTGATTTTTTGTTCTCCATCAGCCTTTGTTCACCTTTCAAATTCTAGATTTCTAATGTTTTGTTTGTATCTGCACTGATGAGACATAAGTTATCTAAATGGCAATGGGGTCTGTAAGTCTCGTCATGTGACTCACGAGAATCCACGATAAACAGGCAATTCGAAAACGTTTCCCGCCATATCTTTGTTTAAAATGTAACTTCCGGGTACATTTTTGGATCCCGGAAGTTCCAAAATTGTACGAGACTTACAGGCCCTAAATGCAGAAAGTAAATTTTCAGTAACTTCTGTATCTTCTTATGCATTACCACTGGGTCCAGGCCACTGCTGGAGTAATGCTTGTCCCCGAGGGTATTCACCAACCAAATAGTCCAGTACTTATTTGGTGGCCCGAAAACCATTTTTTTTTGAAACTTAAAATATCAAAACTAGGAAGGATTTCCTCATGCAAAGCTTTTTCCTTAGCTGAGTTATAACATGTTTATTATTTGTTTTCTATCAGCCGTTGTACACCTTTCGAATTCTGACTTTCCAGTGTTTTGATTTTATCTGCCCTGATCAGTCATAAGTTTTCGGTTGTCGAAATGGCCATACACAGAGAGTAAATTTACATTAACTTTTTTATTTTGTTATTTTGGCAAGCCATTAAACCGGTTTCACCCATCGTTTCTTTTGAAATGCCTTTACCAAATCACGACCATTGCAGACGACAATTTGTCAGGTGGTTTCCGCCTGATTTGTCGTTTGCATTGTCTCATGGACTTCGGTTCTTGACAACTTTGTTCGGTAATTTTGTTATTAACCTCACTTCCTGTCCATGCCATATCTCCGGGACAAAAAAACTGGAAGTTTATATTTCCCATGGTAGAGGAACACAATTTGTGTGGCTTTAAACGTGGAACCTTTTCAGTCGAAGCAAAAAAGACGGGAAAATTTAAAGTACTCAAATTGAATGAAACTCCAATTATATATTGGCTAAGATGTTAAAAATTAATTTTAGTAATCTATGAAAAATTGATACTAAAGTTACCCTGGCTGTGGATAAAACAGTAGGAAAATGCTGTAAACTTGCAATTTGTCACTTTTTTTTTAAATTGTGCTTTCCCATGAAAAAGTATTCAAAATTAGGTAAGGCCACTGTTTTTTTTTAATTTCTAGTTTTACTGAGTAATAATCTCATAATTATGACTTACTCTATCATAATTGTGAGGATTTTTTTCGAGCTGCATCAATACGCTTCCGTAAGAATTTTATTGAATAATAGGCAAAATATTTATATGGTAAAAAACGACATTAAAGCAATTTTTCTGACAATTTTGGGACCAGCTTTTTAAGGTAGGAGGATTTAAAAAAAACAACGGCATTAAACTTCACACACACACACACACACACACACACACACACACACACACACAGAATGGTAATAAAAAGACAGAACAAAAACAAAAAAAGAAGACGATCTCAGACCTCCTAAATGTCAAGCAAAATATAAAACACATATCAAATACCCCGACTGTGACGTTAGATATCTGGTTATTTTCAAGGTATCTAAAAGTGTTATAAAATAAATTTCAATATGAAAAGAAGCTAGATTATTGTATTTAGTTTCTTGCCAGCAAAATCGTAAATATCTGTAAACAGTTTGGTTTTTATTCGAATTTGCAATTTTCTGATTACAAAAATATACTAGTTTACCATTGCGTTGAGAACTGCGCTTGTCCCGACTTCCCCACACCACACCCCCGAAAAAATGCTGGTATACAATTAGTGTTGGTCACTTGTTCACTAGCACTCAAAAGCATACCAAGTTGCTTTCCACTGATAAAAGACTGAATTGTTTTATTTAAACTCTTACATGTTTCTGCAAGTGAAATATCTTGTTGAAAAGATGTGTTGCATAACTCTGTCAATGGCTTAATTTTGGCTTTTCTGTTTATATTCTATTGATTAGTGGTTCTCGTTCAGCTTTTACCCGTTTTTCGGTTTATGGATTTCCAAATGTTTTGATTTGATCTGCACCGAAGACACATAAGTTGTCGAAATGCGCAGATACGAAACTAAATTAACAGTAACTTCAATATTTTGTTATTTATTAAAACAGATACATGTGGATTCCGACATCGAACTTGTATGGACGTCGTTCTAAATTCAATTACGGAAAGTCGAATTTCCATATTTTATATTGTTTATGCAAATTTTCCATGTAAAGTTTTGTTGTTTGTGTATGCATCCAATTTGTCATTTTTCGTGACTCCGTAATTTAAAATGTAACAGGAGGTGGTCAGTGATCGACCGGATTTGACCTCCTGGGCAGTGTAGTGGCAGATACTTTGCCTCTGATTCGTATGCAAGATACCTGATATCAGTATATGGCTGAACATAAGAATTCGAACATTTCCAATAATTTATTTACAAATGTACAATACTTCAACATCAACAGAAATTAAGAGAAAATCCAAATAGAAAAACTAAATGTGAAATCAAAAGAAAGCATTTAAACTTTGCCAAAAGAATATTTCGCGTTGTGTTCTATGAATTTAGAAGTATTTAAAATCAAATGCAAAATGTGTATATAAGCCAAAAGTGCTCGGGTTAAAAGGCTAACTTTTATGCGAGCAACAGTCTAATTCAGACTGATTTTAGATGTATGGAGTTAAGTACAGCTTGAGCCACCTGCTACTGAATGAAATAAAAGGGACAACAGGAAACACCTACAATGGCTGAAAATTATAATTACATGCCACAATATGCTAGGGAACTACATAGGAAAAAACAAAAATAAGACAAAAGACAAACGTAAACAACGAAGAATGAATGAATGCAGAGCATATCTGTGTATGTCTTATGTAAAATTACTTCAGAAAAGTAAAGAATGAAATTTAGATTAGCAGAATTAAAGACAAAAAATAATGCATGTTTCAATATTCTTATGTACAATTTTATATTGTGACTTTTTAAAAGTACATGTAACATTCAAACATTTTAATGATTCCCGATGCCAGATGATGATATCTACTGTCTGGTACATGTATTTAAACTTGAGAGCCGAGTACTAAGCATAATATTACTAATCTGCAATTTTTCGTATCCGACTGTCTCCCCGAAATATGAAAAATGTAGACATTAAACTCACTTTACAATATCTTTCACAATATAAATTAAACATTACTGAAAACATGATTAACATGATAATAATCATCAAAAATATATTGAATTGAAATACTTCACATTAAGAATAGTGTATCTATTTGAATCTTGCTAGAACTTACAAATGGGTAACTTTGCTGGATATTTTTTCAAATTTTGGAACCTCTTTCAATGACCTTCCATTACATTTTATCATCATTGTGTAAAATTTACATTTCTCTGGTCCAGTAGACTCACATGAAACCAGCATGAACAGCATAAAGCAAATATATTTGAACATTGTATTTTTTATGCTCAGTTCAGTTCTGTATCTGTAAAACAAACACGTTCTATTTTCATTGAATATATGAAGTCGATACGGGACTTTTGAGATAGGAACTCTCATGTAATTGAAGGCGGAAATGATCGCCTTAGATACCAGTGAGACGGATTGACTGCATTCTTGATCTATTGAAATAAATATAAACCGCATAAAACAAAAAATATTTATGAAATTGAAATGCATGTTTTTAATAGTTCCTAGATGACAATTCTTTAACTAAATTTTTAATGACGAAAAACAATTAACCTAAAGCGCTACAAGAGATTCAATATAAACCAGCCTTCATTAATTAGTGATTCCCTCTCACTGTATTGTTGTATTGATTTTTTCGTATAGTATCCGAAATTTATTCCGGTTTGAACACGTCTCAGAAGTCCCGTATACAAGACTCTTTTATTTATCCACGAGCATAAAATACTAAAAACTAAATGTAGTGACTGTTGTGAGATAATTAGAAAAGTTAAAACGCCAAAAACAGAATATATATAACCGTAATAATAATAATAATAATAAAATCAACAAGAGGCTCACATGAGCCTGTATCGCTCACCTGGTGATTGGTTTTATTCATTGTCACGAAGAGACCACCCATTCATACAATAAATCAGTTCACCAGATGTTACATTTTCAATCTTGGATGAGTTACAAACATAAAAATTACAAACTTTGAAAGGGACCACCCAAAGACAATTGTAAACAAACTTGGTTTCAATTGGCTCAGTAGTTTCAGAGGAGAAGACATTTGAATGCATTTCCCATAGGGTCACTATATTAAACTATGTTCCACGCTGGCGGCCATCTTGGAAGAGGTACGAAAGTCAAAATCACAACCTTTGAAGGGACAAGCCAAGGACTATTGTGACCAAGTTTGGTTGAATTTGGCTTGGTAATTTCAGAGGAGAAAATCTTTGGATGCATTCCCCGTTGGGTTCCTATGTTAAACTATGTTCTCTGCTGGCAGCCACCTTCATCAATGAGGCATGAACATAAAAATCACAAACTTTCAAGGGGACCACCTAAAGACTATTTTGATCAAGTTTGGTTCCAATTGGCTTAGAAGTTTCAGAGAAGAAAATCTTTGAATACATTTCCAATAGGGTCCTATGTTAAACTATGTCCTGTGCTGACGACCATCTTGGATGAGCTACGAACATAAAAATCACAAACTTTAAAGGGAACCAGCTAAGGGCAATTGTATCCAAGTTTGGTTCCTATTGGCTTATAGTGGTTTCAGGAGAAAAGACCTTTGGATGTATTTCCCATAGGGTCCCTTTGTTAAACTATGTTCCCCGCTGGCGGCCATCTTGGATGAGGTACAACCACAAAAATCACAAACTTTAAAGGGAAACACCTGAGGACTATTGTGACAAAATTTGGTCCACATTCGTTCAGTGGTTTCAGAGGAGAAGATCTTTGAATGCATTTCCCATAGGGTCCTATGTTAAACTATGTTCCCTAGTGGCGGCCAACTTGGATGAGATGCTAATCTGCTGGACATATGTAGAAATTGTAGTCCTGGAAAAGCTCAACACTTTTGTAATTTACATTTAACCTCCAATTCAAACAGTTTTTGAAATAAAAGTAAAAATGTTAAAAAATCGTGAAAATTCAAAGAAAAAAGGGCCATACCTCCTATGTGGGTCGTCAGATTTTCTTCAAAATTGCAGGAAATGTGGATCTTACTATGATGACCATTTTTGTAATTTAAACTTTACTTCTATCTTCTACCATTTTCAATATGT
Source organism: Modiolus philippinarum (assembly GCA_002080025.1). NCBI lineage: Eukaryota > Metazoa > Mollusca > Bivalvia > Mytilida > Modiolidae > Modiolus > Modiolus philippinarum. The sequence continues at coordinate 17,310 of MJUU01041761.1, read as the reverse complement.
GAGACTAAAAGTAACAAAAAGACGAAAATTTTACAGAAAAAGGGCAATAACTCCAAGATGGGTTATCGAATATTCTTCAAAATTGTAAGGCGGGTAGATCACATCATGCTGATCATTTTTAACCATGTCAGATTTTTTATATCTGTAACGGTTTTCGAGTAATTTGCAAAAAACGGCAATTTACCCCTATGTTCTATTTTTTTAAACAGCGGCCATGTTGTTTGGTCTACGGACATAAAAATCACAAATTTGAAAGAGCATACCTTGGTGATAATTCAGTCCAAGTTTGGTAAGTATTGGTCTAGCAGTTTCAGAGGAGAAGATCTTTGAATAAAAGTTAATGGACGGACGGACGACGGACGGACGACGGACGCCGAGTGATGGCAAAAGCTCACGTGGCCTTTGGCTAGGTGAGCTAAAAATGAAATTCACGAAACAAATGAACAGAGCATAACAATAGAATTCATCTAACATAATTTTTCTCATTTGGTGTCACCACTGCACCGTAAGGTTTTGTTTTGTGAGGCTGTGATAAAAGTAAACCAATTAAGTACGAATTCATTGCTAATTGTCGAGCAACACTACATCCATGCCTTTTTTCCTAATGATCCATGGATGCGGGATCGTCAACAAGCATGAACTTAACTGGTAAAATGTTCTTACAATCGCTGTCATCCATTGCCCGACAAAAAGACGATAGAAGACGATCACAACATTTAATCAACCACAGGGCACTCATCGAGCCAATTGCAAGAAACCTTGGAATAATAATATCATGAGATGTGGGCACAATAAACGGGTGGTCGAAATAACAATTTCCGATTACCAAAAATAAAAAAAAGCTAAAATGTGATAGCGTGATAGCATATCCATTTGAGAGATTCTCAAAGAGCAAGTACACCATAACTGAATGTATACACACTGCAGGAGAGACAAACTCCAGTCTAAAATTAACAATGAAGGGATATGGAGTAAATGCAAATGGACAAAGTCGCTTCAAATACATTGTAATAATAAGCAACGGAACAACGCTTTTATTGTTGTTCATCTTGAAGTCACCATGAGGCCTTCAACAATGAGCTTTACTCATACCTCATAGCAAGTTCAAGACGGCCCCTAGCACCGGCTTGAGCGGAATTCTTTGCTAATTGTCGAGCAACGCTACATCCATGCTTTTTTATCTTGCTTTTTTAAACATGCTTAGAACATGCTTTATACGGGTAGTGTCCCAAATGCAACGACAGCAATGGATTCAAGCATGCTCATTTTAATGGACTCAATTCTTGAACTGACACCAAGTGCATACCTGCCAACCCTACCGATTTTAGCGATAGACTACCGAATTTGAATCTTTTTATTGCCTACTGATTTTGAATCTTTTTTATTGCCTACTGATTTTGAATCTTTTTTATTGCCTACTGATTTTGAATCTTTTTTTTTTATTGTCTACTGATTTTGAATCATATTCTACTGCAATTTATTGCTAAGCTCCACTCGAAAAAAATCCATTAAAAGTCTTCAGATCTATAAACAAATTGTACATAACAAGAAAGCACTCTTTAATACACAAAATTAAGAAGATATCAGACGAAACGTTGATAAATTCTGACACCTGCCATGATATATTGATGAAAAACTTAAATTTCAATTTTGACATCAATTTAAAATGAAAAAAAAATCAGAAAAAGTAATTTAATGGCAGTTTTGTATTGATTTTGGTAAAAAAAATAACAAATTACCAAAGTTTCTGTTTATGGTCATATCAACAACTTATGGAGCAACTATTTGATTTTTAGGGGGGGG
>MJUU01041759.1:171172-182296 GCA_002080025.1 Modiolus philippinarum | reverse complement strand
GACACACATGCTATTCTGAACACACCTCATATGCATCGTTCGGTATCCGACTCTAACTTATTGTTGTGGTTGTCTTACAAGTCCACATAAAAATCAGGCAAAATGCATAGGATAGGTGGCACATGCAATAAAAAAACGCAAACTTTTGATGGTGGATTTTATAAAAACTAAACATGAAAACATCATTTTGATATATTAAACTTCTGAAAGATTTTGCTGTTTTGAGACATTATTGTTCAAAATTTAGTTACATTGCACATTGAAAAGTGTGGGAAAATTTTCCCGCCAAATTTTTGCCTATGTAACCAGTCAAAATTTATCTAAGAACTCAACAAAGATTTAAATGTAAAAACTTGTTGGAATTTGTTTTTATCTTCAAATGAATGCATCTAGGCCAACAAAGTTCAAATACAAAATTTTGATGTACCACCTGCTGCCTGGCCCTTATATGGAATAGTACTTAAATGTTTATCGTTCTGGGGTCTTTGGTTGGTTATAATATCGTATGCAACCATACGGAAGCCCGTTATTGTCAGGTGGATTTTAACCGGTATAATTTATAACCGTATGCTGACTTCCTCAAAGTTTCTTGGCGGACAAAAACAAATATTTTGAAATAAATTTTGATGAAATAGGACGAACAACTATGAGTAGCAAGTCAAAAATAAGCAATTTTGTTCTTCGTGGGAACCTGGAATTTATTAGCTACGTCCTTTAGGTTTGTTTAATGTATAATTTGGGATTGGAAATCTGGACATTATACCTGGCAAGTTGTTTAAATACAAATATTCCTGTCGAATTCTTGGACTAAAGTAAAAAATTTCTTCATTTTTGCAAATAATGCGCCATTTTTCAGGTTACGCAATGAAGAACCCTTCGCCTCATATTTTTAGGGAGCCGAGGAACCTAGAAATTTTATTGTACCCTTCTAACAATGGATTTCAAATACGATTCTTAGTGTGTACACCCAAAATCAGTCCTGGCAAATTGTCTACATTATATTTTTAATTGAATAAATTCAATATTAAAAGTTCATCCCATTTGCTCCTATAGTTAATATTATCCCCGTCATTGTTCAAGATTTTCAAATATGCAAATTAGGAAAGCATAGACAATTTCTGGATATGTTGCGGTCAGGTTTTCCGTATTATAGCCTGACTACCCCGGCATACTAGATGACAGGGCTTACCCCATACAACCACCTGGGGCACACATCCCAGTCGCCTTGTGTGCAAAGCGGCCTGGCCCCACGCCAGGTTTCTGAGCGCTCTTTAGAGGACTCTTACCGTCAAGCTTTGTTACGCCGACTATTGTAATCTTGACATTAAGGACACCACCGAATCTACAGGGTCGGCTTCATTTGGATTTAGTTTCGAAACAGACAGTGATATACGACGAAACATATGAAAGATTTTACAGAAAAAGACGATGTTATAGGGGACCTTGTCGGCAGGAACAACAATATACATGTATTTGTCATGAATAACTGGACAATATTTTGTAATTAATCACACAAATTGCTCAGCCCTTGTGTCATATTCTTACAATAGTCGGCGAAAAATCTACGATTATTGTAATAAAATTATTACAATAGTCGTAATTATTCGCCCCTAAAATTCGCCCCTTTCGCCACTTTTATTACAATAGTCGGCAAAAAATCTACGACTATTGTAACAAATTTATTACAATAATCGTAGATTTTTCGCCGACTATTGTAAGAATATGACACAAGGGGCTGAGCAATTTGTGTGATTAATTACAAAATATTGTCCAGTTATTCATGACAAATACATGTATATTGTTGTTCCTGCCGACAAGGTCCCCTATAACATCGTCTTTTTCTGTAAAATCTTTCATATGTTTCGTCGTATATCACTGTCTGTTTCGAAACGAAATCCAAATGAAGCCGACCCTGTAGATTCGGTGGTGTCCTTAATGTCAAGATTACAATAGTCGGCGTAACAAAGCTTNAAAAAAAAACATCTTAATTTTTTTAACAAATTAACAAATGTGAACAGATAATTCATAAATGACAAGTCATAAACACTATGATGTCACACAGTCACACAAAGATGTGACAACTGGGCTTGTATAAATACCCTCGGGGACACAATCCTCCAGCAAAGGTATCGACCCAGTGATTTTAAATGCAAGCCATCAAAGATCGAGGTTAACTAATTCAGCCACGCATGACACGTGTTTCGACTCATGAAGTCAACATTTGACAAAAAGATATTGAGTAAATGCACTTGAGACCATAAATCATGTGAACTCCAACTATAATAAATTTAAATGAGCTGGGTGGCCATTAAGACTAACTATTTACTTCACATTACATGAATTATGCATATCAATACACAAGCCGATTCGTTTCATAAACGAGTGCATGTATATCAACATCACACAAACGCCTATAAAACTGAAAGTTGTTTTAGGACAGAAATTAAAAAAAAATAACATGTAGACCTATTTGTTAAAATATGTTCATAGTTAATTTGTATGTGATATTTTTTTGTCGTATTTACTTACAATCTGTCTGCTTTTCCTGGTCGCTTTTATGCTATGCACGTTGCTTCAGTCGCTGCAGCTTCCGGAATCAAATCGCGCATGCCCATATGATGAAAACAACCTAAGTTGTGATCACGAGTTAGCTAAGTTGTGATCACAAGTTACTAAGTCGTTATCACGAGTCAGCTAAGCTGTGATCACGAGTTAGCTAAGTTGTGATCACGAGTTAGCTAAGTTGTGATCACGAGTTACTAAGTTGTGATCACAAGTTACTAAGTCGTGATCACGAGTTAGCTAAGTTGTGATCACAAGTTACTAAGTCGTGATCACAACTTAAAAAAAAAACTCCACCTGACACTAACGGGCTTCCGTATTGAGCTAATTCTCAAAATGTGTGTGTGTTTTTTATATGAAATAAGTATTTCAACAAGAAATAAGTTTCTTCTTTGTTCGAGCTCAATACTGTGTATAAACATTATTAAAACCTGTGAAGAGAATCCCAAATTATCAGACTACAAAGAGCTAATATTCTTAAAATATGCCTGTTTTCATATCAAAACTAAATTTTCCCCCAAAAATTGTTTTCAGATTTTTCCCAAAATAAAGAGGGACCTTCCTTTGATCGTGCCCAACACTGTGTATAAAATTTATAAAAAGCTACAAAGGCGATTTCAACTTATCATGGGACATAGAGCTTATTCTCAAATATGCTTTTTTACATGAAAACTAAATTTTTGCCAAAAATTTTCCGAATTTCCTAAAAAAAAAAGGAAGCATACCGTTTGTAAAGTTGAATCTTGAATATCAAAATCATTCCAATAAGGCAATATTAAGTTATCGTACGACATAGAAAATGCTGACGGACAGACGAACGAATAGACTGATTACTATATGGTACCAGCATTTCATGGGGGGGACCCTAAAGTACCTATATAACAGAACTTCCAATTCGACAGTTAGCCAGCATGATATTTATTCTCATTTATTTCAAGGAAAGATTATTTGAGAATTTTTTTAGTTAAATAATTAAATTGATTCAAACCTCGGTCAATCCATGGAATCGTTTCACACAAGTAAGGACGATTTCAAGCTGAAGATCTCCATATTTTTCCTGTTTTTTTTTTTCTTCGTTTAAGTCTTTATCTACTTTGTGTTCTTTGCATTAGATTCTTTATTGCTACTTAGGTTTTTAGGACTTCATTTCGTATTATTATACCCCCCCCCCCGCAAACAAAGTTTGGGGGGTATATAGGAATCACCCTGTCCGTCCGTCCGTCTATGTATCTTGTCAGCGCATGTTCTCATTTTTTTCATTTCAAATATTTTATTGAATAAATCAAAAGGATTGGACAACAGGCAAAGCCTATACTAGTCCTCTCCTAATACAAGATAAGCAAACAGACATATACAATGAATCAGTCAACAAGATATGCATTAGATAAATCAATAATTAACGTATACATATTATTAATCTAATTTAGATAACATGATAATATTAGAGTTAAAAGATGAGAAAAAAATTGTGTGAAGACTGACAAGCAATTAGAGCAATTAATATTTTCTGTTAAATTATTTTTCAAACACCAAATTAACAAACATTAACAGCTTATCAATTAAAATGAGTTGTATCAATAAATTAGATTTATTAAATAATTAAATTGATTCAAACCTCGGTCAATCCATGCAATCGTTTCACACAAGTAAGGACGATTTCAAGCTGAAGATCTCCATATTTTTCCTGTTTTTTTTCTTCGTTTAAGTCTTTATCTACTTTGTGTTCTTTGCATTAGATTCTTTATTGCTACTTAGGTTTTTAGGACTTCATTTCGTATTATTATACCCCCCCCCCCGCAAACAAAGTTTGGGGGGTATATAGAAATCACCCTGTCCGTCCGTCCGTCCGTATCTTGTCAGCGCATGTTCTCCTAAATGGCTGCTTGGATTTTGATGAAATGTTGTACAGTTATAGTACACCATCTGGAGATGCGTATGAAATAATATAGTTGGTGTCCAAAATTTTGAAGGGGAGATAATTCGTCTTTGCATATTTACTGGAAAAGGGGTGGGAACGACCTTGTTAGCACGTGTTCTCTTAAATGGCTGAATTGATTCTCATGAAATGTTACACAGTTGTAGTACACCACCTGAAGATGTACATGAATTAATATTGTTGCTGTCTGAAATTGTGAAGGGGAGATAATTTGTCTTTGAATATTCTCTTGAAAAAGGTGGAGGGGTGATCAGCGCATGTTCTCCTATACCACTGCTTGGATTTTGATGAAATGTTGCACAGTTTTAGTACACCACCTGAAGATGTGCATGAAGTAATATGGTTGCTGTCCGAAATTTTGAAGGGGAGATGATTCGTCTTTTAATATTTTCAGGAAAAAAGGGGGAGGTATATCATTTTGTCCATATTTGTATTGTGTTCACATTTGTACTGTATCCAGACACACGTAAATTTACACTTTCCATGTTGATTCAGGGTTCAGTTAGCGGGCGTATGCCTGGCTGCCATTCGGCGACAGCTCTAGTTATAATTATTTTCCTGCTACGGGACAAATCAATTAGATATTTGTTTGGTTGTTGCATTGTCGATCAAGGAGACAATATAACTCTGCCCGCGTTCAATACCGTAATACCGTCAGAAATCGGTTCTTATGAAGTGTTCGTTAGAACATCGTAACATTTCGACTAAAGCCGTATTTAATACGTTCCAAGATATTGCCATCGACAGATTTCGATATGGAGTGTTCGTAACATTTTTCTCACAAACAATTTGTTGAAGAGACCTGGGCCCTGTATGTTTGTTCATACGTGGTATAGAGGTTATCGGGAACCTTCTCCGTAATACAACAATGTAAATAGCTGATCAAATTCATTGTCATGGAAATCTTTCAATTAATTCGCCGTTTCAGAAACAGAGGAATTGTGGGTACAGTGATTGTATTTGAAATTTTGGTGTACGAACAATCAATTTTCAACCAATGACGTTACGTTATTTACCTTCTTGACCAATCAAAATATTTTGGGTGTACGCTGTACCCACAATGCTTTATTTTCTGAAACGGCGAATTGACAGATATTTAGCTTCCATTAAGACGCAATTTTTTTATACAGTAAATTAAGACCTGGGACATTGATATAGTATAAAACTAGAAGGCTTGACATTAAAATAACTTAGATGAAATGTCAATTTTGACGTTTGACTTTGAACATTAAAGTTGAAGAAAAATATTGGCAATGTGTGTAAAATGTCAATGGCAACAAATTGTTAAAATCCGATAACTCACCAATGCCTATTGTCATTTGGTTGATAAAAATTCGGAGTCTGTGACACCAGTATATCAAAACCATGATATATGGCTGATAAATTGCAAGGGCAAATATGTTGCATATGAAGGGCTTAATCATCCATATATTGGGTCAAAATCATAGGTAATTCCGAAGCAACTGTCTTGTTTGGTAGAAAGACACTATCACATATGCACTAGGAAACTGACAGTTGTAACTGAGATATACATGTTTATGACATTGCCAGTCAGAATTAACTTTCATTCCTTAGCCATAAGCTTGTAAAAGAAAATATGCACCGCCTATAATTATTGTTTATTATTATTTGTATCATGCTTCTTCATACAGTTAATTGCCAAAATCACAAACTAACAATTGTTAATTTCCGATTCAAAAACGTCCTTTGTTTTCTTAAAATGCATGTTTTTCTACTACCTACATAGTTTACACTGATTTAAAATAATGTAAAAAATATTAATAGTTAAAAATGAGCGTTGAATACATTTATTTTTCACAAACAAATCTGCGATGCCCATGACAAGAAGCATCGTTCCATTTCATGGTATGATGAGTGTTAACTTCTGCGCAATTTTCACCACCTCCAACATTGTTTGGTTCCCCTGGATACCACTTAGTGAAGGTTTGTGTCACTTAGGAAGTTGCTTTCTGCCACGCTCCTTCAGAATATATATCTGTACAACCAATCCAGAAAGTTGAAAATACTGTAAAATTCCAAAATTACAGTCTAATTTATAAAAACAAGATGATAGAACAATTGATACAATAATATGGCACACCAAAGCTGCAAATGGGATAATATAGCATTATCTAAAGTAATTTTATATTATCTGAATTTTTGTTGTTTGGCCGCAGATTATTTATTATTAACTCCTGATAATCAAATAAAGGAAACTTTTGTACATAGGTCTGTGAATTACAGAGAGAATACATTCTTACCTGGAGGTAAAAGGGTATTATCTTACCCATAAGTTAACAGGTAATAAACTTACTTATCAGGTAACAAAAATGAACTATCTTATGACAGATGGCAAATTGACATATTTTTAGACAATCACCTCCTTACTTCTATTGTTTTGGAGATATAGTCTCTAACATTGTTTCCACTTTATAACGTATATTTCTCACATCGAGATAGTTAAATTTTCACATTGTAAAGTTCGAGGTTTACCCGATAATTTTAAAATGTGAAAATTTAACTATCGAGATGTGAGGGCAATGTTACAGATTGTTTCTCTAATTTTCACTCAATTTTTTTAAGAAAAGCGATCTCCGTAGTCTCCAGTGGAAAGTATGCAGCCATTTTGTTGCTATCATTGTTGCAATGTGTATCATTGCGCCATTCATTGAAGGGGGTGTTGAATATAGTATTTTTGATAAAAATGTCATATTATCAAGAAATTGAGTTATCTTAGTCATAAAAATGTAAAAACTATTTTGCTAGACAATGATGCAGGTGTTAATTTCATCAACATCCGGTTAAACTATTTCTAGAAACTGACACGAGACATTTACATAATTGACCAATCGCCAACTGGGATCAAATTTTCACACATGTTGATTATTATTTCGATAATCAATCTGTCAGGAGGTGTTTAAATTTGCAAGAAAGTAGAGAAAAGGCTGCATATCAACGGGGTGGATTTTTTAGACCTGTAAATTTTCAATAGGGCGAAAAAAGTTGTATCTGTGAAGGGGTTATTTACAAAAAAGATGTTATTTGCAACTGAAATAATAATTTATAAAACTTGATTTTGAAAATAAATAATAAAACATGTATGATATAAAGAATTAAATTGGGGGTCTTGCCTTTATAGATATGTTCGTATACAAGGGCTCAATAGACCATATCCGAGCTCTAGTATAAGGATTTACCAGACCACGTCACAGTATAGAAAACGTTACGTCATAAAGCATAAAACGTCATAAAACTATGTTGTTGACGTACATTCTTGGTCACATGGGGCGGACACGTTTGTGACGTAGGGTGGACAAACAACAGCTGGTGAGTCTAAATACCAGAACTCGGAATTGGTCTATTGCGCACGACATGCTCACAAACAAAATTCAAAACCGTTTACATACATGGTTGAAAGGTGTTTTTATGGAGATGAATTAATTTACAAATTTTTGAAATTTGAAACTGTATCTTGGGAACCCAGGAATTATTGTTGAATGCAGAGACATTTAATTTGTTTAAATGTCTCTGTTGAAGGCTATTCATTTTTCATCATATTCAAGATTCTATTTTGAAATGTGACCAAATTTCTTGGCGATGTACCTTAAACAGAAAAAAATGTAAATCTGAGTTAAGAACTGACTTGAATTGTACTAGGATGAAATTTTGGAGCATAAAGAAAATTCTCGAGACTGGACTTCTACACTACTGAACAATTTTACTAAATTTCATTGTTTTATGTAATAAATCTCATAATTTTTTTTAAAAATCTAACTGATTTAAAGGTAATTTCAGCCATTTTGGAAACAGGTAAACCCGCCCCATTGATACATATTTTTCCGCCCCATTGTAACACATTTTACACATTTTTCTCGCCCCATTGATATGCGAATCCGCCCCATCGTGCATCGCCCAAAGAAAATATTCTTAATAACATAGAATGCAAAACTATTTCTTCAATCAAAACTTATAAAGCTACCGACATTATAACTTTTCTCGGTTTTTGAAGATAGAGTGCATATTTTGTTTGGTGTAATTTTACATTCCGTATTCAGATGAAATTCGAAAGTCTCTGTAATATACTTTTTTTTAATTTTAGTTAAAATGATAAATTGTTTTGTTGGTTTCAATAAACAATTACTCAATTCAGCAAGGGTGTCACACTTACATGTATATTTTATAGAATATACATTCATCATACAGTGTTACGATCATTGGTGAGTGGATATCCAAACAGGTAATTTTAAAGATGAAATATTGTGATATTTTAATTATTGAAAGATAGACATAACTTTATTCCCTTAAGCCAATTTCACAAAGACATGGAGAAAATAAAAATAATTTATACTGCGCACATAAATACAAATTCGTTACAAATGGCTAATGGATAAATCTGAACAAAAAGCGAAAAAAGACAAAGAAAATAGATATGTTACAATTCCAAAATTCTCTAGGATAATGTACTCATTCATAATTAGATAGTTTTTCAGAATAGATATTTGATCTAATAAGGATAAAATTTTATAATTATTGAAATTTATATATTAAAGTTTATGATAAGTCGAAAAGTAAATCAGATATGATTTACCCGCAGATATTACGCTTGATTGGTTGTTTAATAAAACAGAAAACACACATAATTGCACGCAAAAACCACAAAAATGCAGATGAAAAACAGCATTACCATGTTATTGTATTTTATCTGCAAGTAAAACATTATTTCCACATAATTTCATAGAGACCCGTGTGTAAAATATTTATATGTACTTATCTGGAGGTAATGAGGAAACCAGATAATTTATGTCTGGTAATGTGCGCCAAAACCACAAAAATTCAAACAATATAGCATTACCTGAGATATTACTATATTATCTAATTTTTGTTCCTTTGGCGTGCCATACATTAACTGTTAAATCAGATGTTACTTAATGTTTTTGTGCAATAAATGTGGATAGCTCATGATAACAAAAATAACAAACTTCGAATTTCAAGAATTTCAAGAATCTAAGAAATCATTTAGCGATCGCAATCTGTATCAATTTGTAGTTGCATATGGATGAAAGTTCTGTCCCACTGCATGAACGAATGAAATCACATCGCAAAAATATCGTAAAAAAGATAATTATGCGGGGGAAAACACCGTGGCTACTCCAAAGATTAAATATGGATAAACGAACGTTCAGCCAAGATAATTCATTGCTTTTGCACCAAGATTGAACAACTTGTGTCAGAAGTATATGGTTAGCCATTAGGGTCATATCCTATAACTTTTTTCCCGTAAAACATTGATTACGCGTAACTGATTTTATATTACGTGTAATAACAGGGACCAATCACTGAATGCACTTTTTTACGCGTAAACTGTTTCGACCAATGGCAACCACAATGTTTCAATTGAGTAAACAATTTATTTTACGCGTATTTTTGCATATCAATACGCGAAAACGAAATATTATACACGTAATCACAATGAATTATACGCGTAAAGTAAAATAAAAATACACGTAATTTCAAACATTTACGCGTAATTCTTCAATAGCCAATATGCAACATTATGTAACAATTTCACTCCGCACAACAGCCGGTCTGTTTAAGCGCAATATATTGGCACAGAATGAATATCCAGAACTTGCTAAATATCAGGAATAGCATCGATACCCACACATCCAGTGTGATTAGAAATTCTAACGAAGACCAAGAAATTGATTTTACACCCCCCTTTTATCTGTGTTCTCTCGCACACATTTCTATATACACGATCATACATAATACATTTTCCTGATCAGGTCACTTAAAATGAAAAAAAAAGAATGATTTAATTTATCATATTTTAAACATATGACAGCTACAGGTGTGTGATTATGTAGTGTTAACACTTGTGTTTATCAAATTTCATGGAACATTGAAAAATTATAAAATCATGTAGCTGTGCAGCGTTAGGGTTTATGAATTACATTGATAAATTCAATAATTTTATTTAATATAATGGGAATGCGCACAGAAACCGGATGGGATGAATTTGTTTAGGTGACAAATAGCCTGAGCCAGGCTAAACAAGTAGGATGGCATATCTAAGGATTCAGATAGTGTTAAATATTGAAAAATCTAGACTAGTTAACAAGGATCGAAAATGTTGCTGAAAGGGCAGTGATACCTCCACCCTTCCGCATATATCTGTTAGTTTTGGCTTAACATATATACAAAAAGTAACTCTGTTAGTTTAGGCTCTAGATTTTTTAAATGGAATTGTGCCTTTAGCAATTACATTTTGAATAAAGTCTATGAAATACAACATTTTTTCTTGAAGATATTTGCCAAAATGATTTTTTACTAATTTGGCACTTACGTAGTTGCAAATTAGCTTACAAACTTTTTTTGAAATGACAGTACTATTTAAAATTTTCGTAAGCATGAACTCGTTTTGCGGTAACACAAAAAAATCCTCCCAATATTAATGATTTGCATCAATCATAGGCGGATCCGGGGGATCCAGGGATTGCCCCCCCTCACACACACACACACATTTTCTGGATTTTTCTTTTTAATTTCTTGCAAAATTGACCAAAAAAAAAATAGTCAAATAATGGCCTGGAACACCCCCTTTTTCGGATGCTGGACCTGCCGGT